>PVJD01003247.1:0-169517 GCA_004026545.1 Mormoops blainvillei | reverse complement strand
CAAATCTTAATAGGCACACCAAGACAAAAAAAATATGGCCCAAATGAAAGAACAGATCAAAGCTCCAAAAACAGAACTAAGCGATAAAGAGATAGCCAACCTATCAGATGCAGAGTTCAAAACACTGGTAATCTGGATGCTCACAGAAATGGTAGAGTGTGGTCACAAAAGGAAGGAAAAAGTGAAGGCTATGCAAAGCGAAATAAAGAAAAATATACAGGGAATGGAAACGGGACTCAAATCAATGATTTGGAGCAGAAGGAATAAATAAACATACAACGAGAACAGAATGAAGAAACAAGAATTCAAAAAAATGTCTCTGGGACAACTTTAAACATTCCAACATCTGAATCATAGGGGTGCCAGAAAGAGAAGAGGAAGAGCAAGAAATGAATACTTATTTGAAAACATAACGAAGGAGAACTTCCCCAATCTGGCAAAGGAAATAGACTTCCAGGAAGTCAAGGAAGCTCAGAGAGTCCCAAACAAGTTGTACCCAAGGAAGCACACACCAAGGCACATCATAATTACATTACCCAAGATTAAAGATAAGGAGAGAATCTTAAAAGCAGCAAGAGAAAAGGAGACAATTACCTACAAAGGAGTTCCCATAAGACTCTCAGCTGATTTCTCAAAAGAAACCTTACAGGCAAGAAGGGGCTGGAAAGAAGTATTCAAAGTCATGAAAAACAAGGACCTACATCCAGGGATATTCTATCTGGCAAAGTTATCATTTAGAATGCAAGGGTAGATACAGTGCTTCCCAGATAAGTCAAGTTAAAGGAGTTCACCATCACCAAGCCCTTATTATATGAAATATTAAAGGGACTAATCTAAGAAAAAGAAGATGATCAAAAATATGAACAGTAAAATGACAACAAACTCACAACTATCAACAACTGAACCTAAAGAAACAAAAACAAAAACAAACTAAGCAAACTGCTAGAACAGGAACAGAATCACAGAAATGGAGATCACATGGAGGGTTATCAGCAGGGAGGGGTGGGGGGAGAAAGGAAGAAAAGGTACATGGAACAAGAAGCATAAGTGGTAGGTACAAAATAGACAGGGGGAGGTTAAGAATCGTATAGGGAAGGGAGAAGCCAAAGAACTTACATGTACGACCCATGGACATGAACTAAGTGGGGGATGCTGGTGGGAGTGGAGGTGCAGGGCAGAGGGGAATAAAGGGGAGAAAAAAATGGGATAACAGTAATAGCATAATCAATAAAATATATTTTAAAAAAGAAATCTTACCATTTGCAACAGCATGGATGGACATACAGGGTATTATGCTAAGTGAAATAAGTCAGTCAAAAATACAAATACCATATGATCACTTATATGTGGAATCTAAAGAACAATATAAACGAATAAACAAAAAAAGACACAAACTCATAGATACAAAGGTCAAACTGATGGCTGTCAGAATGGAGGAGGTTGGGGGACTGAGTGAAATAAAAGGAAGGGATTGAGAAATAAAGATTGGTAGTTATAAAATAGTTATGGGGATATTAAGCACAGTGTAAGAATTATAGTCAATAATGTTGTAATAAGTACATATGGTGCCAGTTGGGTACTGGAAATATGGAAATATGTTCAGGGGGACATTTTGTAAAGTACAGGGGTGGGCAAAGTAGGTTCACTGTTGTGAGTATGCAAAACAAAGCTTGTTCTTGTATTATTATTTATTAATTATTATATTATTGATTTATATTACAACTGTAAACCTACACAGCTGTAAACTTACTTTTGCTTACCCCTGTATATGATTGTTTAACCACTATGCTGTATACATGAAACTAATACAAAATAATTTTGAGTGCAAACTATAATTGAAAAAAATGTTTACATTAAAAATAATAATGAAATACATATAGAAACAAAGAAGAAGAAAACTATATGCACTCATCTGTTCATTGCAGCATTATTTATAATAGCAAAGATCTGTAAGCAGCCCAAGGGCCCATCAATAGACGAGTAGATAAAGACGTGATGCATATGTACAATGGAATATTACTCAGCCCTAAAAATATATGAAATTTTACCATTCACAACAACATAGATGGACTCACAAGGTGTTATGCTAAATAAAGTAAGTCAGACAGAGAAAGACAAATACCATACGGTTTCACTTACATGTGTAATCTAAAGAGCAAAATAAGTGAACAAACAACTAGAAACAGACTCATAGATACAGAGAATAGAACTGTTGTTGCCAGAAGGGAGAGGGTTTGAGGGCCTAGGTGAAAAGGTGAAGGGATTAAGTACAAACTGGTAGTTACAAAGCAGCCATGGGGATGTAAAGGACAGCATGGGGAATATAGTCAATAATATGGCCATAACTATGTATGACACCAGGCGGGTACTTAAAATATCAAGGTGAGGGAGTCACTTTGTAAAGTACATAATTATCTAACCACTGTGATGTACACCTAACACTAATAGAAAGTAATATTGCGTGTAAACTATAATTGGAAAATAAAATTTAATAGTTAAAAACTTTTTAAAGAAAAATGTTATTAATATTTTTAGATAGAATAGTTACCTCACTCTTTTAAACATTCAATCAATTCTAAGTACTATGTTTTGCTATTTTTTTCATATTTTAACATCTTTGAAATTGAGATGAACTTCATTATTGCTTTGGTTAGCTGACAGTTCTGCATGTTGGTATCAGTAATTTTGAAAAACATTCTACAGAAAATAGCATTTAAGAAATACTGTAAGACAAATGTTTTTGATGTCTCAGAGGAAAATAAAGTGCGGGAAAACCCTAAATCAACAACAGAGCAAAAAAGTGCATTCAAATACTGAAACTCTGAATGTTAACAAGTTTTAGTAATATCTTAACTAATTACCAGTATGTACACGCACAACTGATGGTAATGATTCAAAAAAATCTAAAAGATCTCTTTTAATAATGATAGAGTAAAACTTCCAAGGGATAAAGAGCATCACATCGGTTTAAGCTACAGAATTTTTTCCGGTTTAGTTATACAAAAGTAGTAATGCATCTAACAATTGAAGCTATCTTAGATTTAATAAAATATGAGACTATAATGCTTTAATACCCACAGAGATTCATTTTTTAATTATGTGGATAAACTCTTCCTTTTATTGTGGTAAAATATACGTAACATGAAAATTACTATTTTAGCCATTTTTAAGTGTACGGTCCAGTGAAATTAAGTGTATTCACATTGCAGCCATCACCTCTGTCCATCTCCAGAACTTTGTTATCATCCCCAAACTGAAACTTTGTACCCACTAAACAATAACTCCCCACTCCTTCTGCCCCTAAACTCTGGTAACCCCTGTCCAACTTCCTGTCTCTATAAATTGAACTGCTCCAGGTACCTCATGTAAGAGAAATCATAGAATATGTCCTTTTATGTGTGGCTTATTTCACTTATCGGACCAAGCTTGCACATACACACATGTGAGACATGTGCAACATTAAAAGAAAAACATTATTTCCAGAGACAGTACAGTCTAAATCCATATTAAAATAGCACATCCATTATGATAGGAACAAGCTACATATAACTGAAAACCCAAAGAAGTGGTTTTAACAAGGTAGAGGTTTATTTCTTTATCATATAAGGAAGTCTGGAGGTAGACAGTCCTGAACTGGTATAGTCAGGGTTGGTTTCTTTCTAACTCTCCACCTGCCCAATATGTGGTCTTAATCCTTATGGCAACAAGAGAGCTGCTTGAGCTTCAGCCACCACATCCAAGATCCCAGCCATGGGAAAATGAAAGGCCCTCCCTGTGCAAGGAGACCTCTGGGAAATCTCACATTATTCTTCTACTTGTATGTCGCTGGCCAAAATTTTCACAGATTTCCCTGCCTAAAAAGAAGTCACATCAAACATTATTAAACCAATTATTTCACCAATTCCCAAGGCCCCTCATAAAAATGAGGACCTATGGTAAGGTATTGCCTGCCAAAAGTAGAACTGTTCTCTCTGATGGCCATTTTATCATACCTAAGCCTGGCAAAAGCATTGATTTTTTTTTAAATTTATTCTAATTAAACTTTAGTGTTTAAAATCCTTCTTTCATAACCTTTATAATCTGCAAGGAGGCAGGATAATGATTTATCATGCTCTTTTACAGGAAAAATCCTCAGTGGTCAGAGAGAAGTTAAGGGGTGGAAAGCCCACTCTAGGTTTTCACATTTTGCCACTTTCTTCATTTTACTTATCCTTTGACTGCGCATGTCTAATGAGCAGCAGCTTTATTTTTACCATTATGTGGAATACCCAAGGGCAACACCAAATAAGCAAATCTTAAATGGTTTATTGGGGAAATTATAAAGTACTATGGATGGGAGTGAGAGAAAAGGGAAGTTCTATTAATGCAACGGTGAGCCAATGACTTCTCCAAAGTGAGAGATGTTTTCAGTTAACCATCCAGATGGAAGTTTTCTACCTCCCACCAAAAGCAAAAATTATTTATATAACCCCTCCCACTGATACATCACAAAAATAAAAATAAAAAATAGTTGTTTTAAGCACAAAAATATTAAGATGAGAAACTCTTTTCAGGCCTGACGAGCCCACAGGAGGCATTTTTCCAGAAAACTCACTGAAGCAAAGTTTTCGGCATTTCAGTGTTGCATAGATTTGCATAGTAGCAAATCGAGAAATTCAGAAATAAAGCTACCAACCTCCTTACACTTAAAGTGAGTTTTCAACAAATAAATATAGAGTTTCTGAGAATTCTGCACCCAGAAATGAGAGAAATTTGGACCAGCGTAGAAAGAGAGGAGGTAACTGGGAGATAGTTGAAAAACCTGTGAAACAGAAGAGGAAATTCAGGAAGAATTACAACACGGATTTTTTTTTTCTTTAAATCAGTGTAACAGTGTATATGCCTAATTACTTAGTTTTAAAAAAAGATTTAAATTAATTAAAAATAATATATCACATTATATATTTTTTACTTTGTTATGTGTAAATCAGTTTATAAAACAATATTTAAAATACCGTATGGAACCCGTATTTCTTCAAGTCGCACAAACCTAGGGAATACAAATCAGTTCACATAAACAACACTGTAGAGAAAACAACAAGCTGTAGACAAACATGCTATCTAATCAACAATACAGAATAGCTTTTTCCGCCCTCTTGAAGCCCGTGGGCCTGCTGGGATCCGGACTTCTATAATGACAAATAGGTCTGGAAGGCTGTGGTCCAAGGCCCTTTACTGGCTGTAAGTGGGCTCTCTGGAACAAGGGAGAGCACACAGCTCTTGTTAAAATGGAAGGTGTTTATGCTCGAGATGAAACTGAATTCTATCCTGGCAAGAGATGTGCTTCTGTGCACAAAGCAAAGAACACCACAGTGACTCCTGGTGGCAAAACCAGAGTAATCTGAGTAAAGGTAACTCATGTTTATGGAAACAGTGGCCTGGCTCGTGTTCAGTTCTGAAACAACCTTCCTGCTAAGGCTGTTGGACACAGAATTCATGTAACGCTATACCCCTCAAGGACCTAAACTTACTGAATAGTAAAGAAGGAGCCCTGACTGGTGCGGCACAGTTGGTTGGGTGTCTGTCCCACAAAGCCAAGGATTGCCAGTTCAGTTCCTGGCTGGGGCACATGCCAGGGTTTCAGGCTTTCCCCAGTGGGAGCATACATGGAAGCCAACTGATGGATGTTTCTCATCTCTTTCTCCCTCCCTTCTCTTTTTCTAAAATAAATAAATACAATTTTTTTTGAAAAGTAAAAAATATAACAATAATACAGAATAGAAAATTCAGAAACAAACACACATACAGTCATCTGATTGAAGATAAAGGTAAAACTCAGTATTGTGAGAGGAAAATGGTCCTTTCAATAATGGTGTTGGACCAGTCAGATATTCATATGGAAAAAAAATGCACCTTGACCCCCAATGCTATACCATACATCCAAATCAAGTCCAGACAGACTGCTGATGAGAACGTGAAAGATAAGCCGTAAACATAAAAGAACACTTTCAGGACCCTAGGGTAGGCAAAGATTTCTGAACGAGAATGCAAAATATGCTAGCCATAAAAGAAAATAATTAATAAACTGAACTCTGTAAAAGTTAAAAATGTCACTGTTCTTCGTGGTGTCTTCATAGAACACCATAAGAAACACCATGAGGACACCACAGTCTTCGTAGGACCATAAGGAAATGAAAGACAGTCCAAAGAATGGGAGGACATATTCACAACACCTATTCAACTAAGGATTCATATCAAGAACTTAGAAAGAACTCCTGCACAGTAGGAATACAAAGACATACACAGAATAGGAAAATGGGTAAAAGTCTTGAATATACTTTTCACAAAAGAGAATATACAAATGACCAATAAACATATGGAAATGTACAGGGTAAAGAAAATCAAAACCAACCACAGCATCATACCACTCTACACTCATCAAAATGGCTAAAATAAGAAAGATAGAAAATACTAAATGCTTAGAAGAATATGAAGTAACCATAACTCTCATACACTGCTAGTGGGAAAGCAAATTGGTTCAATACTCTGGAAACCTAGTTGACAGTGCCTATTAGAGATGAACATACAGCCGCTCTATGACACAGCATTTCCACTCCTAGGTAAACAATCAATAGAAATGTATAAATATATTTACTTAAAATACTAAAATATCGATAGCAGTACTATCATCAATAGTCAAGATTGAAAACTACCCAAATGCTCACCAATGGTACGATGAACAAAGAAGTTAAAGTATATTCAAACAATCAAATACTACACAGCAATAGAAATAGAAATGATCCTGCATGAGATGGCCTGGATGAACCTAGCAAACATTGTGTTGAGTAAAGAAAAAAAGCCAGACATAGAGTACAGTATAATTCCATTTACATAAGTTACAAAAATAGTTAAAACTACTGTATGCAATTAGAAGTCAAGAAAGTAGTTGCCCATGGTGAGGACAGTGGTTGTAAAGAGGCGTGAAGGGGGTTCCACCACCTTCTCTCCCAGAGACAAGTTTCCTTCACATTGTAGAGAACGTGGACACCCAAGCTCCTGTGACTCTCACAGCCAGAGAGGGTTCTCTCCCTTTGGTGACCATGTGAAAAGCCACGGAAGGACAGTGATTGGCAGTGGTTCCATCGGTAATGGTCCAGGGTGCTGGTCATGATCTGTTTCCTCGTCTGGGAACTGGTTGCACATGCGCATTCAGTTTGTGAATGTTTATTGGTCCATACGCTTTAGATATGTACACTTTCTATATGTGTATTATACATTAATAGAGAGTTTAATTAATGAAGAGCAAGTTATGGGCTTAGGCTGCCTGCATTCACACTTGCTAGCTGTGTTTATTTTGAGCAAATTACTTAATCTTAGAATTTCACACAGGTAAAATGCAAATAAAAGCAGTATCTACTCCACAGAACTGTAGAGACTATTCAAAATCCGCCATAATGTAATAAACAGGGTTCCCAAAATTCACCTGGGTATGAACATGTCACGTTGAAAGGTTAATCAAACGGCAGAGCAACCCTGTGCCACGCCCCATCTGGGAGCTCGAGGAATCCAGCTAAGCAAGCCAAACCCACTTCAACCCTGGCTGCACGCTGTCATCACTTGATGGTGAATGTCGGCTCTGGTTCGAATATTAATAGAGATAGTTCTAGATTCTATGGCTGGCCAGGACTTGCAAGACAAAGAGTTAGTCAGTGCCCATTTTGTCATCCATGGAGAAACTGGGTCGGAAGGGTCTAGGGCCTCTACCTTCCCTCTTTCTAAGCCAAGAACATCTTCCATTCCCAAATTTAGCATGACACACTCTTCCATTTTCTTTAAAATGGAAGAACTTTAAAACACTCTTTTTTAACTGTATTTTTTCCATTACCATTTAACCCCTTTATATTCCCCTCCCCGCTGTTAAACCACTCTTGCTTGGGGGGAAAAAAAAAGATACAGGCTGGGCAGAGGACAGGAGAGAAACATCAATACCTTAATATCTGAACTTGCATTTTGGAGGATGAGAAGTTATTAAACACATAAATCATCTGAATAATATGTACTTAAGAAATGTAAGCATTTCCCCTCTTGCCTATTGACCCACCTACTTTGCAAGACCTCCAAACCTCCTCAAGACTTTTCCCAGCTCTTTCCTGTAGTCCTCAGAGTCTATGTGGGATTTTATGCCATGCACTCAATCCCATCATCCCCTAAGACACGGGACTAATAAATAGAAACACTGTAAGTGGTAACGCATCACTGTCCTCGGGGGTCCTCAAAATATTGCAACCAGGCTGTCTTCCCTGCCACAGAACTAACACCATGCTTCCCCTTTGGATTTGAGAAGGGAACCAAAGGAACGCTGCCCTATGTAAGAATGCCTTGCAGAGGTTTGGAGGTGGGGAGCAACTCTAAAGTCTTGGGGTATTTGGGGAAATTTTTGTTTTATTATCTTTTCTTCTTTTTTATGTGTACAACCATCCTGTAGTACAAAAAGCCATGGGGACTGGACCAGCAGACAGTCAGGGGCTCAGCCCCTTCTCTCAGACAACTGATGTCTTATTATTGGGTTCAGCCAGATTTCTTCTTTCCTTAGGATAAACACAGTCCCTGCTGCAAACACACACCAGGAAAGCTCCTCACTCCAGTCAATTAGACGCACAGCTAGTTATGTCTGAGTCTCAACAATGAATGCACTTGTACTCAAGGAGAAATTTCTCCCAAAACATTTCACTATGTACTGTTAGCTTTATAAAACTCAGCACTTAAAGAACATTTCATACAGCTCTAAAGATAGGCATCTAAACCAGGAAGATCCGTAGAAAATGAGATGAAGCCCCTGGGACCCAGAACAGTACTCAGCAACCTTAGTGCAATGGATATCTATCTTCCTTTCTGCAAGGCCACATCTCCCTGATGCCTGTGTGACACAGGATATATCAAGTTCATATAATTCCTAGTGCATCCACTGAAACTCCACCCTTTCTCTCCCACTCAAGAAAGCATGTTAGAATGGAAGAAAGTATGAATGATGTTTAATTATAGATATAACCTTGACCATGATCTAATCTACTAAATAGTAAAACATTCATGAGTTTTAATTTCTCCTTGTTTAAAACACATCCCTTGCAACCCAGTGTACCACCACAGGTTTCAATCACTCAGTATGTCACAGTCCTGTGACAGAAAGACCCATTACCTGAGTAAGATTCAATTCAACAAGATTCAGTAGCTTACAAAGGGTAGAGCCCAAATCGAACTAACTTGGGGGCAAAGAGGGAAACTTGCTAAAAGTATATGGGAAAATCTTACTTGGATTCAGAAAGGGCAGGGTAAAAGTAGACCTCAGAGACACGTTGAATGCCACCTGGACTTCTTTGCCTTTGTCTTTTATATCTGCTTCCTTCTCTCAAACGGACCAGTTTCCTTCACATTGTAGAGAACATGGACACCCAAGCTCCTGTGGCTCTCACAGCCAGAGAGGGTTTCTCCCCTTGGTGACCATGTGAAAAGCTGTGGAGGGACAGTGATTGGCAGTGGTTCTGTCAGGTGCCCATCCCCAAACCAATCAGTGAGGGCCATAGGGCCTTGGCCCCGGACACAGGCACCTTCGCAAACCAAAGCCAATGCAGAGAAAGGAAAATTACATCTGTTACAAAGATACATTTCTCTCTGGATGTAGTTTCTATTCTGATTATGGCATTTGCTGAATGCAGGGGGTAAAACTAACAGACTAAGTCACGAAAGAAACCAAAACTAGAACCAGAGAAGTACAGACCAATAACTGGTTTTCTCAGTTAAGAGAGCTAGATGTTACGCTTAAATCAGAGTTGGACTGAATATTACAGCAGTCTGAAAGTGAGTGAAAGGAAGTTGTTTGTGACAGTCTGATGACTCCCCATGATAAGGCACTGATCCCCATCTTTAATAATAACCAATAATAAGCACACTGCAAAACTCTCTTCTACTTATTATATTATGGCTAAAATTGTGCAGGACAAATAAAATGCAATTACTGCTTTAGGCAGAATGGATGAAAACCCATAGCTCCTACACATTAAAAAGATTCAGTGGGTGAAAGACCTAAAGAAGAAAGATGTAATAATGTTTTTTATGATTATTACTTCCATTGTTATTATTTTGGCTTGGGTTATTATAATTATTATTATAATTACTTTTTTATTGATACTTCTCTTTACGTTTATCTTGAGACGGAAACAATAACTGCCCAGCTCTCCTTGTAAATGTGCCAAGGGAGTAGTTGGAAGTAATGATGAAAAAGTCTTTTTCTTTTATATTAGTCCTGCTATAAAAGGGGTGGTTACTCTTTGCGAAAATATAGCTTGTGTCACATAAAATAGTTATATTTTTTTCCAAAGGTGTTCACTAAAATCTAGAAGTAACTTCTTCTTTCTCATGAAAAGGCATACTTGAGTGATTATCAATCAAGTCTTCTGAACTTCCCTTCCTCATGTAATATGAAGAGTTAATAAAAAAAGGCAAGGCCCTAGTTTCTATGCCTGCGTCTTATTTTCCCCTATGTTCCAGTGCTCCGCTGACTCCGTTGATTAAAGAGCTCACAGAGCAGAATTTCGTGTGATCTGTGTTTTTCAGGAAGAGGAGACTAAGAGTTAATTGATCTTTTGTCCCTGAATAATACTATTTGATGGAAATTTAATAGGAGCTGGTAAATTTCAGTATCACCACGAAGGCATAGCGAACATGACATTTCAATTTGTATCTGAATCATCCATATAGGAGAAACGCCAGGAATATACATAAGTTAATAAGCTTTCTGACAGAGCAATGAGGAAGGGAGAAGGAAAGAAAGAACCACATGGATTGTTCATCCACAGGAGACTCGGCAAGAAAAGAGTTTGAGCTGTATATAGAAATTTCTTTTCAGTCGTGTTTACAAGCTAGGAATAAATAAAAGTGTATTACTCTGGGGGATTATTCCACTGAGAACCTAAATTTAAGATAATGCAGATGTGCAAGGCTTTTTAGGGGGCTTGGAGACGTTCCTCGATGTCCTCCACCACCACGCTCGCTGGGACATCAGTTAGCTGAAAGGGTAAAGTCAGCCCTATTTGCTGTTGTGGTGCCATTTGCCCAGCAGGCCTACCTATGACCTTGTTAAACATTCTTGCCACTTTACCCTTCTGAGTTTATGTCCCGCAGGACTGGAAATTGATGGAAAGCAGGAACAGAACTAACCACTCCCTACAGCCCCAGGCAGGAGATAACATTGTAACAAACTGCAGCCTCTTGTTACAACACCCCAACAGCCCAGGGGCCACACAACAGCAACCCTCCCACCCTTTCTTAATCCAATTATAATCCAGTAAAGGCTCAAAGGCCCCACCCTTCAGTGCTGGTGTATCTCTCCACACCATGCCCCTCTCCTTTCTTGGAGACTGAATAAATACTTTATTCTCTGCACTTTCTTCTCTCTGTGAATTCTTTCGTAGCCTGCGTCCCCGACCACCCTAGCATCGGTCACGTGCGCTGGGGCTCAGCACCCCTACCCCCACCCCATGGGGGCTCCGGCATCCTCCCGCATCACTCACACCCATCTCTGAAGCGCTTTTCTTCTCCCCAGGTGTCAAGGCCCCGTCAGTGCCCAGCTCCTCTACTCACAGCAGGAAACAGCCTAAGCCAGCAGCCCACTGTCTTCCAGGCAGTAGTTGTGACTGAATATGCTCCCTCTGGAGTATTTGTGCTCCAAACAGGAGAGGATAATGTTCAATTATCAAGAATGGCCTAGTTATGGATACCCCGCCTCATGAATCCCACTACCTGACCAGTCCTTCCACACAGCACACTGCCTTCCACAACCCGAGTGCCGGAGACTGTCCTCGTTAACAAACTATAGTTCCTAATCTGAATAAAGAAATAGATTTTTCCTAATTTACCTTTCAGAGCAATCAGATAAACCCTCCTTAACTAACCTCGATAATTGACTTTTTAGAAAAATTTGCTTCAAGGGTCTTATTAAAGAGTGAGAGTTTAGAAAGTTCATTTAAGTATTTGGTGTATTAAATAACTAACGTGCACATAATTTTTCAAGAAAAAAATCTCTCATAAAGAGAGGTTTGCCAAACATTCAAAAAAATACCCCCAGACTTGTTATACTCAGAAAGATGAAAAATGGACAATTAGACCACATCCACTTAAGCTGCCTCTGCCATGGAAACTAATAAACCATTAATGCCATCTCTGTCCTATGGGGTCTTTACACCTGGGACAGCCTATGTGGGTTGTAATTAATCATCATACAGCACCAAGCTCCACTTGCCACCTAACAGATGAGCCCCCTGCAACCTCCACACTTTCCCCACTTCTGTTCATTTATGGCATTCTCCTTCAGAGCACTGCGCAGCTGAGTGAGTCTGTATCTCAGGTAACTTTTCTTTCAGTTTTGCTTTTTTGTTTGAATTAATATTAGCCAGGTGTAGTAAATTGAATAATGCCCACCTACCCCCCCCATGCCTTGTGTCCACATCCTAATCCCCAGACTCTTCAAATGAGTTCCCTTATCTGATAAAACAATTTTGTAGATGTCAGTAAATTAAAAGTCCTGAGATGGGGACATTATCCAGGATTATCCAGGTGAGCCCAGTGATGTAATCACAAGTGGCCTTATAAAAGAGGCAGAGAGACGGCATGACCAAAGTGGGAAAAGCAGTATGTTTATGGCAGCAGAGGCTAGAGTAAGGTACATTGAAGGAGGAGGAAGGGGCCATGAGACAAGACACACAGGTGGCCACTAGGAGCTAAAAAGGATAAGGCGATGAGTTCTCGCCTCAGAGTTTCTAGAAAAAGCCAGCCTTTCCAAAACCTTGACTTCAGCCCAGTAAAACTGATTTCAAACCTCTTAATTTGTGCTGTTTTAGGCCCCTAGATTTATGGTAATCTCTTAGCAGCAAAAGATTCATGCCTGGCCTGAATATTTTATTATCCTATAAACTTACAAATGCCCTTAAAATTAGGAGGACATTTTTAACCTTCAATGATCTATATTATTTCAGAAGCTTATAAATAATACTGGCATTCATGATAAAAATGGAAACATCCTTTCTCATAGTTATATGTGTTATTCATCAAAAAAATATTTATCCAATACTTACTTTGATCTAGGTATTTATCCAATACTTACTTTAAACTTACAAAGATAGTTAAATAAGGTGCTTTGTTCTTAAAGAACTTTTCTTAAATGGTAGGAAGGTAAAACATGTATAAAAATAAATAACTTTGAGCATCATATCTGAATCACTTGTGAGTCTTCAAAATATTTTCTGGCATATAGTACTTGCTGTATGTTTTTTATTAAGCTATATAAATTAAGCTCAAATGTTATAAAAAAAAAACAGTGCAAAAGTTGTTATGAAACAGCCTGCGATTATCTATCTGTAAAATTGTTGTTATTTTCATTAATAGCTGAGGAAGGGAGAAAGAAAGGGAGGGAGAGGAGGAAAGAGGAAGGGAGCAATAGAAGGAGGGAAGGAAGTGGGGAAAGGGAGAGAGGTCTACTAGCTGGCTTTTCCGAAGAGACTGGACTAGAAAGTGAGTGAACTTCTCAGTAGAGTGCCTGCAGATGTGCCAAGGTTTGGTCTCATAATGGTGCATGTTCAGACCCTCAGCTTACCCAAGGCTCATCAGATTCTGGAAGATCACTAAGTCTGGAGGTTGTATTTAGAGAATCCTAAATATTATACAAAGATTACGCATCTGAGTCTATACATTTTACCTGATGTTGCTACAAGGAAACAAGCTGAAAAATCCAATCACAAAGGAACTAACATTAGGACACAGTGCAGTTCAGAACTCAGAGGTCAATAAAAAAGTTAGTAGGCCGAGGGAGTGTGACTCATGCCAAGGTCAGGGCAAGAATATAAGGCAATGTTGACAAAATGCTCACATAGATGTAATAAGGATAGATGGAAGTGTGGGAAAGGATAATACCACCTTCCATGCCCAGTTACCATACAATATAACAGGATAGCAGCTGTAGGATCATCCCAGAACCAGACGTCATGACAGTGAGGGAAAAGAAGACAGAGGGCACAAAGGAGTTGGGGTCTTGTCCTAAAGAACCTCACATGAGAGGTGGTTGAGTGTGAGCAGCTTGAATGTTTCCTCGTGAGCTGGTTGGGTAGTGGCCATTCCAGTGGACAAGCTATCTTAGCCAAACTTAATCTAAGTTATAATAATAGCTAACTTTTATTAAGAACTGAACATGTACTAAGCATTATTCTAAAGGCTGCTATCTCATTCAGTCTCCCCAACAACGCTAAGAGGTACATGCTATTATTATCTCCATTTTATAGGTCAGTGAATGGGAGCATAGAGAAACTAGACAACTTACCCAAATTATGTAGAAAATAAATGGTGGATCTCAGGTCAATTTTATTTTCCTGAGCTATTGACGTCATTATCTTAATCAACATCATTATCATAACCATGACCATGGCAAGTCGTGATTATCCTAAGAGCAAGTGTTCTGGTCCACCTTCAAGTTATATTCAAAATCTGACCTTTTTTTTAATCACCACCATTTGTGCTTCCCTAGCCCAAGCCACTATTTTGTCTCACCTGGATTATTAGAGTAGCCTTCTAACTTATCTTCTGGCTTTCATACTTGTACCTTAAGTCAATTTTCAACACAGCAGCCACAGCAATACTTTTCAAATATACCACACTTCAGGAAAGAATATATCCAACTGATCATTATATGTATGAGGTGGGACACAAATAAACCCAGAATTTATTTATAAAAATCTGTGTATTTATTCTTACATGTTTAAACTTCAGTCGTCTTCAAAGTACTCTTCATTTTATGTAATACACTTATCTAGACATTTTTTCCACTGCCCAAAACAGTGTTTGAACTTACCGATTTTGATGCCTTTGAGTGATTCTGCCATTTTTTGCTTCACCTCTTCCACATGGGCAAAACGTTTCCTTTGAGGACTTCTGTCATCTGGGGAATCAAAAAAATGTTGCTCAAGGTGAGATCGGGTGAATAGGGAGGGTGGGACATAGAGAACATGCTGTTTTTGGTCAAATAGCTCTGAATACTCAGTGCAGTGTGGACAGGTGTACTTATAAATCACCCATCATAAAAGGGGCAAATGCACTGAAACAGTCTTCAGAAAAATTCACTGAAACAGAACGCAGCCTCTCACAACAGTGTCAGCTGGTACACAGATACAGATGGGTTCCTAGAATGTTCACCTAGTGGGGGAAGCCTGTACTATAAAGGGCCCACACTCCAGAAGATAATTCCGGTTTTGAGGGGTACCTTTTTATATGACAAAAGGGTGTTCAATACCATTACTCATCAGGGAACTGCAAAATTAGACCACAAGGCAATGTAACTGGACCACAACATCTAAAATGAAAAAGCAGATGAAAATCAAGTGTTGGCAAGCACATGAAACAACTAAAATTCTTATATACTGGCAAGAACAATCACATTAGGAAACTATTTGGCAATATCTGCTAAAGGTGAACATGCCCTAAAGTTAAAGTTAAAGACCGTAAATAAGACACAGATAATGTATTCATCTCCGAAAATGGCTATGACAAATTACCACAAACAAGATGCTGAAAACAATAGAAAGTTATTCTCTCACAGTTCTAGATGTCAAATGAAGATGTCAAATGAAGATGTCAGCAGGGCCATACTCTCTCCAAAGGCTGTAGGGGACAATATTGCCTTGCTTTTCCAGCTTCCGTTATAGGCCTGGTTATCAATGGTACATAGAGAAGGTCATTTGGATAAAAGGCCGGGATCATGAGCACAGCTAGGGACCCAGACATAAAAAACTGACAATACCTAGACCACCATGACTTGTGTGGGAGAAAAGGTTCACACAAAAGCAAAAATCAAGCCAATTATATAGAAGGAACAAGGTAAAGGAGGGAGGTAATGTCTTGAGGTAAGAGTCCAGGAAAAGATAAGAGTATGTGAAAAATTATAAGGCAAACTCATAAATAAAATTGGCATCATGGCCCCAGCCAGTGTGGCTCAGTTGGTTGGAGCATTGTCCCATAAACTAAAGGGTTGGGGGTTCAATTCCCAATCAGGACACATACCTAGGTTGTGAGTTTGATCCCTGGTCAGGGTACGTATGGGAGGCAATCAATTGATGTTTCTCTCTCACATTGATGCTTCTCTCTCTCTCTTTCTCTCTCTTTCTCTTTTAAATCAATAAACATATTTTTAAAAAATAAAAAAAATTGGCTTCATGGATAACAGGCAAATAGACAAAAAGGGGATGGATTTCATTGCATTGCTATAATGAGCTAAATTTGTAGTGCAGCACAAACATATAAATTTAATGGGGATAGTTTAATAAAAAGCTATGATTTAGAAATACAATAATCTCTATTGTGATATGGCTGCACCTGATTATTGATTACACTGACTCACTCTGCAGAGAGAAAATGTAAAAAAAGAAACTTGCCACTGAAGTATCACCATTTATATGCTTTAACCACATAAGTGACTATGGCTAGCTGATAATTTTTTTAAATCCTATCTGCTATGTCTGACAAGAGAAGATTCTTGCTTACTTTTAGCAGCAGACGACCTAATGTCAGATCTGACAAAGGTAAGCATAAGCTCTACAACCTTGGGTCCAGTTTGATGAAAATTGAGGGCAGTCAAAACCCATTAGCTCTAGATTCATGTGTGATTTCATGAAACATAAGCCAAGGGGCAAAAATAGAGACATCTGTAATAGTGTAAACAATCAAAACATAGTTAAATAAATAAATAAACAAACAAAATGGTGATCAAAGATCTTTGAGGATGTGGTAAAATGTAAACCTTACAAATTATTTACTTCTTCAAAAAATCTTCAGCGTTAATAAAACTTTATGGTAAAACCAGAGACTGACTGTAAGATCTGCCAGCAAGGATAGATCAATAGTTACCTGAGGCACAACATTCCTGAGGTGAACCTCAGAGTCTAACTGAAGTCCGAAGAGTTTATCTTCCTTTATGAATATCTTAGTAGCAATGCTCCTGCTGTACAGTTGACCCTAAAAGGCTGAATAAACACCCAGTGAAGATATTTGCCTTCAGAATGTTTAAGGCCATTTTAGAATGATCCCTGTTCACTTAGTTAATCCCTCAAATATGACCCGGTCTATTTTGGACAGAATGCAATTCATCGCATTTTAACTTTCCACAGTTAAAGCGCCTATCCCTTATTTTGAGGAGAGGAAGAGTGGTCAGGAGAGGAGACATTCCATCCAAAATTCCCTGGTTTCCTGCTTGAATAATCTCAGACTCAGTCCCTCGGGTTACTGTGGTGTATGAGGAGCCCATGGGCTCCACCTAAAGTAGATCCATTCTAGACCACTGTTAACACCTGACTATCTTAATAAGAAATCAGCTAAAGATGGCATTCAGCTATTGCACTAATTAGCAGTCTTTTCACAATCTTTGACTCTACGCTCCTGAGTTAAAAGATGTCAGATTTATCTTTTTATCTCACTTTGAATGGGAGCCCCGCTGTAAGAGAAACCAGTGACTCACATTCCAGAACGACAGATTGATCACCTGTAGGATTTATAAATAAAGGGGTCAAGAAAGTTGTATGATCCTTCACTGACTACCTATATCTGGTCTATAAAAGGTGCTGCCAAGGCTGAGAATGAAGTTGGGAATTTGGACTCTATGTGTTTATCTCTTGGATTTAGGTGAGATGGTAGAAAAACAAATTGAACTACACTCAAAATATAAGTAGATAATAAAGAAAATCTTACAGTTTAAAGATAAAGCAGCAAGACAAAGGAAAAGAACAAAGACAAGTGAGTGGAGCACTAGATTTCAGCAGAAATAGTAATTAAGCAGCACAAAAAAACCTTTTCAATATGTTGAATATACTCAGAGACATTTAAAAATATTTTGCAGCCATAAAACAAAAATAGGATGCTTCAAGGGGAAAAATCAGAAAACAAAAATTAAGTGCTGAAAACAAGAAATAAATGTGAAAACAAGAATTAAATGATAAAATAATTAAAAATGCAATAGAAAGTGAAAAGTGAAAGGAATCTCTAGACTATAAAATAATAACAAAAAGAACTTAAGTGGAAGAGAAAAGAAAAAATATAGAGAATTAATCTAGGATATATAATATTGGAGTTCTAAAACAATAGAGGAAATGGAGAGAGAGGAATCGAGAAAATGCTCTAAAGCTAAAAAAGAAAAAAGGAAAAGAAATTCTCTTTAGACAAGGAAGCTACTAAATGCCAAGAACAAGATATGAAAAAAGACTTCCACCTAGAGACATCCTCATGAAATTTCTGACCACCATAGGCAAAAACCCTAAAAACTCTCAAAGATACAAACGGGTTGTCTAGAAATAAATGAAAATTATATTGGCTTCAGAATGTCATTAATAACAATAGATATTAGAAAACAGTCAAAACTTCAAATTGATGTCTTCAATAGTTTAAGAAAAAAATATAGTACAACACCAAAAGTCTAGAATACTAACCTCAGGTTAAACTGTTAATTAAATGCGGAGCAAAATAAAGATACTCAAAGACACACAAATGTTTAATGTTCAGATGTTTTTTCTTAAAAACTTACTTGAGAATGTGCTCCATCACAATGAAAACTATCCAGTCTTTTGTAAATCCAGGAATAAAACGGTAGGAGATACATACACACACACACACACACACACACACACACAGCGCGCGCGCCCCCGCGCCCAGAATGGACCTAATAATGCACAAGCCTGTAAAGAGTCACGTCGGACGGAAGGCTGTGCGGCAGGCCAACGGGCAGCCAGTCCAAACCAGGGCAGGAGATGGGGGTGAAGAGGATTCCAGGGGAAGAAACATTGAAAAGAAAAGGAGGAGTAAGAGGATCGCCTTAAATATGCAGTTAATATATAGGATGGTTAGGAAGTTGGGTGATTTGAGTAATAAATTGAAGGTGTTTGCTTGCTTCTCTCATTTACATAAAGACTATTAGAAACATCAGAAAATCTAAAAACTACAGGAGAAACTTATGGTGAAATATCAAGCAAATTAAACTGTGGTATTATTTTAGAACCCCTGCTAGAATGTAAGAAAATTTATTTGCCCTTAATTGCCTTAACATTTTTCTTATAACTGCAGAAATTTGGTAGAAAAGCATACATTTTCTTCCCTGTGGTTCAAATCATTTTTGGTTCTATAGTGAATGTTTACGTATTACACATTATAATGCTCAACTTATTTTTTAGTTTTAGAATACCTTAAGTATAGAAAATAATATATTTATAAAACAGAATGTGAATGCTAGAACCCACAATAATATAAAATAATATATTTTCAAATATCTGAAAGAAGGTAGTATATGATGAAGAACTGTGAGGAAAAGGAAAGGGAAGGAAAATTGATAATAATTTCCTCCTCACCTTTTTTTTAGTAAAAGTTCAATGGTTTTTAAAGTTGATGGATTAAGCCCTGACCAGTGTGGCTCAGTTGATTGGGGGTCATCCCACAAGTTAAGAGGACACGAGTTCAATTCCTGGTTGGGGGTTCGATTCCCATAGGCAACATGCCTGAGTTGTAGGTTCAGTCCCTTGGGGGCATGTGCTAAAGGTCGCTGATCAATGTTCCTCTCTCACATTGATGTTTCTCCCCCTCTCTTTCTCTCTCCCATCCCCTTTCTCTAAAAAAATTAACAAATAAATAAATTTTTAAAATAAATAAAGTTGATGTATTAAAAAATAAAACTAAAAATAAAAATGGTTATGAGAAGTCACTTCTGTGAAGTACCATTGTGGATGGGGGAGAAAAGTGAAAGAAGAATGTAGCTTGTTTTTTTAAACTCTCCTGAAAGGTTTCAAATCATTGTTTTTCACGACATACTTTGTATTGCTTTTAGTCATAAGAGAAGCAAAATAGAGAATACTGGCAAAAAAATGAAGACTTCAGAGCCAGAGCGCGGGTTCAAATGTCAGCTCTGCCACTTCCTAGCTGTGGGACTTTGGCCAAGGTTGGACCTTAACCACTCTGTGCCCCATCTATAAAATAGAGACAATAACAGAACCTACTTCGCTGAGCTGTTATAAAGATTAACTTCTTTTTTTCTTTTTCTTTTTGCTCTATTACAGTTGTCTGAATTTTCCCCCACTGCTCTCCCCTGTACCACCCAACCGCCGCTTCCCCAGTCAATCCTCACACTGTTGTCCATGTCCATGGGTCATTCATACATGGTCTTTAACTAGGCCCCTCTCCTTCTTTCCTCCCTTATCTCCCTGCCCCCTCCCCTCTGGTCACTGTCAGTCTGTTCCTTGTTTCCATGCCTCTGGCTCTATTTTGCTCACATGTTTGTTTTGTTCATTAGATTCCACCTATAGGTGAGATCATATGGTATTTGTCTTTCACCTAGTGTGGAAATTTCAAAGCATAAAAAATGTATAAATACAATGTTACCCATAGACCCAATGTTCGGTTTTAATATATTGTATTTCACTTTGCTTTAGATCATTAGGTGTTTTTTTTAACAAAATAAAATAATACAGATACTATAAAAGCTCCTGACTGATCCCAGTACGCTCTCTCCCTTTTGGAGATAACAATCATCAGAGGTTTGGTATGTAACTTTTATATCCTTATTTTTATATTTTTACTACATGTACATGAATAAAAATAATACATAACATTGAATGTATATTTATAAATTATACAGATGGTGTTTAATCCTGTAGATCCATGTTCAACTTGTTTTTTCCTTATGTTTTTGAAGTTTATCTATGTCACAAACACAGATATAGTTTCAATCATTTTTACCTGCTGTCTAATATTCCATCATTTTATTACACTATAGTGTATTATCCATTGCTTATTAATGGAAATGTTTGTTTTTCCAGTAGAATCTCTTTCTGCTTGAAAATAGTTTCCTAGCAGCTGTCACTGTGAGCACTTGCATCAAGTTTGTCCTAATGGATCTCTCTGCCTATCTCTTCCTAGCTGCCCTGCCAGGTGCCAACAGCGTGACTTTTCTTACGTAAATCACTTCTGACCACTACTGAAGAGCTTTGTCATCTCCAAGACTAAAATACAAGCACTTTAGCTTTGCAAATAAATCCTTTCAGGGCCTTCACTTGGCCCAGTCTCATTTCCTGCCACTCTTCTTATTCTCCCCACACATCAGCCATGGCATACTACTGCAACCCATGAAGGTACTGTGTTTCTTCTCAGTTCTATGCCTTTGAGTTCTATGCCTGTGTCTTCTAGTCCCTAGAAAATTTTTCTCCTTTTTCTTCTTCTTGTCCTTCTCCTTCTTGGATGTCATTGTTTTCTTCTTCTCCTTCTTCTTCTTATTTACTTATTTACTTATTTATTTTTGCCTAGACTGGAAGCCTCCTCCATCTCTCCAGGCTGAAATAAATCACACTTCCTATTTTCTGTTCCCATAAAACATTGTGCATAACTCTATTAAAATGCTTACACAATGCATTGCCATTTTTTCCACTGTTCCTCTACTGATCTATGTATTCCTGGGAGGAAAGGACTGCACCCTAGTCATCTCCCTATCCCCAGCATTTACTGCACTGGGACAGAGTGGAAGTTTAATAAATGTTGATTCAAGGAATGAATTGATGGCTGGAATTTACTCTCTATAGCAATTGAGAACAAACAAATATTTGTGATAAAGAAAAATGGAGAAAATCTGGTGGTGATGCTTAAAATTGTTTAAAATGCAGACTAGAGGCAGGAAATCAGGTTAAGAAAGGTATTACACTGTTTGAAGAAGGCTTTACCATGTGTTGTTGCTTTATATCAAGGGATACAATTTAAATGGTGGTATGTCTTAACATGTATAATACTAAGCTAAGCTATAACAGGTTCTAATATACTTAGGCAGGAGGCTGATTACAATTATGTTCATTATAATTTCTTTTTACATGGTACTGTGGTATGACCCAAAGCCCCATCTTCATTTCCACCCCGGGACAAGTGTCATTTATAGTTTCTCAGCCTTCAAAAAGCTATTCCATGGCAACTGACTGTGAGCTTCTAGGAAAGGTTTTAAGGCACTCATTCAGGGACTGCTGTGTGTTAATAAGTGTTTCTTAAAATGACATAGAAGCTATGTATTAAATTGTTCATTTTTTTCATTAATGAAGGTTTTCTGAAAACAAATGTGTCCCCATGTATAATATCAAGTGGCAATAACTCCGGAAGCTTGCTGTTCATCCTACTCAGGAACAGACAATGAGAGATGACAGTAGATTTCAGAGCTAATAGTCTAGAACAGTTTTAATAATAATGGCTGGCACTTATGGATGGTACATCAGGCTTGGATGAGTACTTCATATACATTATTTTATTTAATCTTGACCACAATTCTACAAAGTAGGTATCAATCTCTATTCTTACGAAGTAAGAAACTGATGCTGAGGTGGGTTAAATAACTTTTTCTGGGCCACACAACTCGTAAGTGATAGGGCTGAATATTCACCAGGTTTCTGGTGCCAACACCTTTGCTTTTAGCTGCTGTTATGACATTATGTTGGCAGCTGTTTCCACCACAATAGCCTGCCTCATGTATGGGGCCAAATCCAAGCAAATGTTTTTCATCTCCTCTGTTGCGCAATTCAAAAATTCCTGAGGGATGTATCAAATGCCCGGGCTTCCTTTCCTCCTTTCTAACCACACATTGGTACTGTTACTGAAGCCAACAGTTTCCAGTGTTCCTTCCATCTAAGTCTTTCCTCTCAGTATGGTCAGGGGATGACCGCGAGCAAAGCCTAGCTCAGTCAATTCCTCTCTCCCAGGTCTCAGCATTACCAAAGATCCTCGAACACTGAAGAAACCACTGGAGTTCAGTCATTCTAGGCCCCAGGTGGGAGGATTGCTGAACAGGTCCCTCTAGGGTGACCCCGTGGAGCTGCCTAGGCCTGTATCTCCCAGGCCTGGTTCTTCGTTCTTCCTGTCAATCTTGCAAGAGCTATGTCTCCTTCTAAGGAATATTATTTTTGCTTAGAACATCCAGAGTCATTTTCTGTGATTTACAGCCAAATAACGGAATCAACTGAGACAATCTCCAATTCCTAAGAACATTTCACTTAAACAACCTTTTATGGAGGGCAATATACCATAAGGCAAGTCAAATGGACTTAATACAACGCTAAAACTGTGTGAGAGTAAGTCAAGTTGTGTGTCCTGTTAGGGTATCAACATCATAATCTTTTCTAATGTGGCCAGAGAGGGTCCCCCCGACCAGAAATTAAAGAGATCCAGCGTCTACCTCCTGTGACCTCCTAATCTTTTTGCTGAGCAGTGCAAGAGACTTAAATTTATGTTGCCAGCTGTTTTGGACAGGGGAAAAATATGAGAGAAATTGTGGTGCTGATCTCAATTCTTTTTTTTTTTAATCAAACTCAGTAGTTTTGATTATTGAGGTAGTAAATATTCTATCACTGAAACCTTAGTGCAAATATAAGTTAAACACATATTTGCTATTTGTTTTATTTATATATATTTAAAAAAATATATATATATATATGCCCAAAAATCCTGTTATGTTTTTTCCATAAAAGAGAAGACACATTATTCATGTTCACCAATAACTTTATCGATTTGGATATTTTGAGCATGTTGGCTCTCTCCCGTTATTGACTTCTAGTGGGCAGAGGCCAGGGTGCTGCTAAACATTTTCCAATGCATAAGACAGCCCCACAGCAAAGAATTATTTGGCCAAAATGTCAGTAGGACCAAGAAACTTCGCAAACCACTTTTGACACATTCGATCAGACACAGTACCTTTTCCGTACACTGCACACATTTTTTTGCATTGTGCATTTTTACCTTTCTTGAAATAATAAAGCATAATATGCCAAAAATGTTGTGTACCTTCTTCCATGTTCAATATTAAAATTCATGCACAAAATTTACCAATCTTTATAAGTTGTTTTTAATGCACAGATATGACAGCTATAACCATACAATCTAACAAAATCATTTCGAATACAGTTAAAGACAACTAAGCACTCCTAGAGCCATCATATGGAAAAAACATAATGGACATTTTGGCCTGCCCAATAGAGTCACATTCTTCAGGTCCTTATATGCAACAAGCAATAAATCAATCTAGTCATCTATAATAAGCTGACTGAAAAAAGACATCTTGGAACCTAGACTGGGAAGGTGAGGCACGAAACAGGCAAGTGGGCAGGGTACAAGGAGTGACGGGGCCATGAAGAGGAAGCCACTGGGTGTCAGGATATGGCAAATAATGGATATGAGCGTTAGGAGTGGGAAACCCCTGACCCTGCTCTGCATCCAGGATAGCTAACGCAGATGGAACTTTGTTCTCCTTGGTGAGAAAATCATTGTAAAATGATCAGAAAATGAGTTGAATATAGCAAAAAAAAAAAAAGACACAACACCAACATTTGAACAGCAGCCATTCCAGGTAATGAATGCATAGGTGATTTTTATTTTGTTGTTATATTTTCTGAATTCTATTATAGTCGATGTTTAATTTATTTTTTCTGGATTCTTCAAGTATTCAATGACACCATATTTTTGGAAACTGTACATCACATAATAAGCTGGTTCCAAGGTCATGTAGTTGCTCAGCACAACAGGGTGGCACAGGGCTGGGGACGATCACTGTGTATGGAAAGCTCCATAATATGTGCTTAACTAGGAAGTGTTTTCTCTGTCACCTTTAAAGGGTGAAAATAGACTACATCATAACCTGTATTTCCCCTAATCGTGTTCTGCAGCCCTTCTCCCACAGACCTGCTGATAAAGTTGGTCAACTCGTCCCTCTTCATCCTCAACATTTACTCTCCCAATATCTATGGAATGTGTGCCCCTTGAAGTAATTGTCATTCAATACAGGAACTGGGACTTCCTGTGAACAAATTTCCCTGGGCTTCTACAGCCTTAATCTATTCAAAAACCATTTGGAACTTGCAGTGATCGAAGAAAGTTAACTTTTCTACGCTACATAACACAAGTACACTGCTCACTGTCCTATTTAAATAGCCACTGCATTGGCCAGAATAAAACAGTTTTAATTTCTTTTGCCAGAAAGAGAAGGGAGAATTTATGAGAGGAGAAAGGGACAGAGGTCCTGTTACTTTGTCTCCCGGGCTGCCTGCCCTCAGTTGAATATGGTAGAAGCCTTTTTATCAGATAAAATGGGACTGTTAATTGGTGGTCCTACTGATTAGAGCTCCGTGTCAAGTCTAAGCAAACCGCACCTAGCAGGCATGCTTACCACGGGCATTTTGCTTTCCTGAAAGTGCAGCCAGAACATGGAGGTACTTGTAAAGCTCCTGAGTACAACAAGAACTTCTATGATTGTCTTCCTTACACCTAACTCAGTAGATGTTCTTTCACACTGATGCATCTTTAGGTCTTTCATCTTCATTAAAGTATTCAACAGTAACACTGCTTGCATCACTCTCATAAGTACCCATTTTGTAATATTTAATTTAGGGCATAGAGAGTCGATGCGTGCTTTGCCTTATATTTGGCCCTCATGACAAGCCTCTCCATTCATATGTTGCATCCACTCCAATGAAGCATCCAAATAGAGGTGATGCTTCTATAGCATATTTTGTAAATTCTTCTTCTTCTCTCTAAAGTTTTACTATGATCTTGGCCCTTCTACCATGGCGTCAGCATGGTAGAAGAGTGCAGCACTCTTGGCCCCTTAACATTGCCTTTTTTCTTTCCAGCACACATTAGAGAACAGTGTGCATCAATATCCAGCCATCTCAAAGAGCTTTGCTCTTCAGCCCAGGCCATTCAGTGCGGACCGTAGCATACAGCCTTGGATCCCGGCTGGAGGTTGGACAGGCAGATACTGCTTTAGGTTCAGCTTCTTTAACTGGGGAGTAAATTTACCATCCTGGGCCAGAATTTTGTGTCCTCACTCTGTACTGGCATCATCGCACTTACATTTCTACAGACTAGGAGAGAGCAACGGAACTGAGAGCATTTTTTAGTGGTGGCAGCTGTTGGTACTAGATTAGAGTTCTTTCAACCTCTGATAACTTGTCAATAAATCTTTCATAAGAACCCTGTCAAATTTCTTCCACTTTCTCCTGGGTGTTTACAGCCACCTAAACAGTTATGCCTGGTTTCCCTTTCCTATTTCCCTGTTCCAAAAATTAGTTCTTCCCATGGTCATTTGCTTTGTTCTAAATAGTCCAAATTTTCTTTGGCAACTGCAAGACTAAAACTTCCATGGCCTTTGTCTATGCTCCTTTCTTCCTAGTGGAGGGTCAATTCTGGAGCCCAGATGGGAGGTGCTCCCAAAGCACAGTGGGGGTCATTGAGGGCTGCTTATCTCTTATTGTGACATGGCACGCCCAGGGTGTCAGTCAGGCTGCTCCATGTCAGCTGCTGAGGACACCAAGCTGACTCCTGCCTTGACACAGACTCACTGTCACCTCTGCCAGTAATTCCGAATGCTCAACTGCAGCAGGCTCTGGGTGGGTCCTTGTACCTAACATTCCTTTCCATTCTGCAGACACCAAAACTTAACTGTGAGACCCTAGGCTAAAAGATCTGACAATCCAGAAAGGCAGGAATTCCCAGGCAACTGGTGACATTTTTCAGCAAAATGACCCAGCTCTTTTACCCTGCCATCCCTGGTTTCCAAGAAGTGAAGAAGGGTTAACACCAGACTACTAAGAAATGACCTTTGAGTTCATCTTTTCAAAGTATTAGAATTTTTTTTTTTGCAAGCAACAGAGTTGGGATAAAGGTGGAATTTATCCTATGTCTGTCTTGTATGCTGTGTAAACCCTGATCCAGGGGTGGCTCCTGGGCTGGGGAAACTGTGAGTTGGTATGTGGGCCTTGGGTGCGCATGCTTAGAGAGGTGTGAAAGGATGGTGGGAGATCACCTGCAGCGTACTGCTTACTCCGTGTACGGAGGGCAAAGAAAATGATGTGCCTGGGTAGCTGCTGGGACTTCCAATGAATTGAAGACACTTTACTGCTATACCCTGCCTTGCATCCTCCTATGAAGCTAAGTAAATGTAGTAGTAGATTAAACTCTATTGTGTCTTGTACATCTGATTGCCACATTGAACTGGCGCCAACCATGGTGGAGGAAGAATTCATTTATGAAGCATTCTATTTATTTAGGAAATCATTTTCAATAGAAAACAGTGAAAAATCAGTGGCATAAGAACACTCTGGTTATATCTATATTTTGTTCCCATTGTCCTGGGTTTTCTGCCCAGGCAGCCCATTACCTTGGCCCTGTTGCTCACGTCTCCGCACTTCAGGATGAGGCGTTCTGTCCATTTTCCCCGCTTTGATCAGTCAAAGCCAGGCTTCCGCAGAGCTCCTTGTGGGACCTGGCAGGCCCTGTGCCATTCCCGGGGCGCCAAGGTTAATCTATGGGTCTTCCTCTCCTCCCCTGCCCATTCCATCCAGGGCTCAGTTTCCTCGCCTGTAAAATGAAGAAAGTAAGAATGATGAAGGAAAAATAAAAGAACTAGAAATAAGTTATTCTGGCAGCTGTTTTCATAAAATTTGGTTCATACAATTCTTTCAACATTTCTAAACTCTAATTTGTCCTTTGCAGAGACTAAGTGCCTCAAAGGCAGGGACCACAGATTTTGGTACTCAGTTCGTATCAATCTAATACCTAAATCAGCCGGTACTAAGATAATGGCAGGAGCAAGGTAGGAGGCAGGGAGAGTATTTGCTTCTATTTGGGTTTTTAGTTCACGCAAGTGAGCTTCTGCTGTTGTTATATCAGTAGTCTTTTGGGAGATTCAATAAGGTACTTGCCTATGGCTGGTAGGAGTTTTCTTCAAGACTATCAATATAATGGGGAAAAAAAGTCTAATGGAAATGATTCTAGGTAACAGCTGAGCTAGAAATATCGGTCCCAATCAAACAACATCAGAAAGGTCCCATTTCCCTTTTTGTCAATAGCAAATTAAGCAGCTTTATAGCTGACCAAATGACAGTTACACCTAACAATAAAGAGAAGAGAGAAAAGCACCAACCAGAGTTATTTCACCTACTCTGATTCTCGATTGATGTCTACAGATTTACCAGTTCCCACATAGATCAGAACTGTGTTTTCCAAACTTTTCCTTACTACAACCAAGAAAAACCTATTTTATATCTTTCTTTGTATTTATTTTCTGCTTTCCATTTATTTTTGAATGCAGGCTGTGACCCACTAAGTTGATTTCATGATCCCCAAAATAGGTTGTATCCTCTAGTTTTGAAATCACTGGGATAGACTATGTGAGAACTTTCCAGAAACCATTAAAATTCACTAATTATTGTTACCCAGTGTTAGTTGAGATGATTAAGTGATTGACCTCTAGGGAAAGCTCAAGACTTTCCTCTCATTCTAACACAGTGCTCTCTGGAGAAGGAGGATTCTTCTTTAGATTGATCTAGTTCCAGGGCTCAGTCTAGTGAGTGGAGTGTCCCAATGGATTAAGAGGATGAGTTCAGGGTTAAGTAGGAAAAGAGGAACTTCCCCTGAGAAGGCCTGAAATGGGCAATGGGAAATCTCCTTGCTAGGCCTTTGGAAAATTCTCTCAACCGTTTGCCTCTGCTCTTCCCTGTTGGGAGATATTTAGGGCAGGGAAGGCTCTTCCATATATTGCAGTGGCAATGCTTAAACTTTGGGATGGACCAAGGAGAGTAGTTCCTTCAGTCCACTTCGGTTTTGGCCATCAGGTGGGACAGAGTAGGTAATGTTCCTTAATGTGGGGTGTAAGTGTCTGAGAGTTGTCAATAATGCTATAAATTATTTTCCTCAAACTGGTGGAATTTTGGTGAATAAGGAGGTCAACTTCTGAGGTTTCTTGAGTTTCTGCCTCACCTTCCGCCCTGTCCCCAAAGACTTAAAGGCTGCTGATGACAGCATAGATACGTATATCAGCCTAGGAAGTCATCTTGTAAGTATCCTCTACTTCATTTTTAGTGAAGAAGGTGGTTATTTTTTATGAACCTGAATGTGAGGAAAGACAAGCCAAAAGGGATCTTTTTCCCTTTTAAAATCTGACATCCGTGGGTTCTTTGTTTACATCGTCAACCATCTAAAAATTAAAGCTCTCTAAGTAATTATGTTATGTTCTAACATCTCTATGGAGAAATGATTTATCTAAATACAACACAGCTATCCAGGCTCAAATACTACTCAGTATGACCCAAGCCCAAGGTACAGGTGGTTGAATAATCTTGTTTGGTTCTGATTCATCCACTGGAGAAAAGGTAAACCTTGTGAAACCTCTTCATCACTGAATGCTCAACTTAGCATACAGTGCCTGGTTTAGAAAAGATCCCCACTAAATACTTGTTGAATGAGCAAAAACAAGATAATAAACAAATAAGTAAGAGGGAAGATCAGTAGAGAAGGAAGTAGAGGAGTTGGTTCTAATGCAGTGAGACAACAATCAGGAGCTATAGGGACCCTGAGGGTCTATTGGACCAGGACCTACAGGCCATTTAAGAGCTCTCACTTCTACTGCTGCTCCTACATGGATGGAACCAGAGGACTAGCTGGGTGTCTGGACAGCCTCCACCAACTTCATAATCCTCTAAAAAACAGCAGTAATTGAAAACATTTATCTAATTTTAACGACACACTGAGCCTAGATACAAACACAGAATTAAACTCAGCGCCTCCCCATAAAGCAAATCCTGCCGGCTACCAAAACACCATCACATAATGACTTTCAACTTAATATCTTGAGACAAATATGTATATGACCACAGAGGTTAAGAGCTCTGCTCTCAATTACTAAAGAGTGTCAATCTTCTTTATTTTTAATCATCTGCTTTATTGCTACTGTGTTGTCAGAGTCATCACCATGGTGTCTAGCACATTTTTTATACAGTTAATACAGATCTTTATCAAGTGTGAAAAGTGTGTTCATTTCCCCTCTTAATGTCCGGCTCCCTCCATGAATTGTCTCTGACAGTTGAGATGGGATGAATGCTGTGTAGGTTTAATGAGAAGCCACCATCCTGTCTGAAATTCTTTCATTTATGGACCCACTGGAGCATTAGTATGATCAAAGAATTTCAAGAAAGCCAGGACCACTCTTTATACTAAAGCTAGAGTTAATCCAAGAAACCCATCCAAGAAAGAAGGGCTTTTAAAAACAAATGTAAAAGGCTGTTCTCAAATTTTAAACAGAATGGCAAACCTTAAACAGCCTCACATGCAACTGTTTGTTCACCAAAGAATAAAGATGAAAAGATTTAAAAAGAGAGCTGCCCATTCAGATTCCCTGGTTTCCTTTACACAGCTCAAAGACCATTTTTGCTAGCAGTATTTTGACAATGGAGCTTCATGTCACGCTCAAAACACAGCATGGTGATTTCAAATTGATAAATTGTATGCATGTATTAGTACCTGAATGTATTAAATCACTACAGCAAGGTGATATTTCAATGCAAGAGCATGAGTACACTTTAGCAAAAAACTTCTAGCAATCAGTACTACACACAAAAGGGAAATGTCAGGGTCAGAAATTTTTTGTCTTTCAAATAAATATAAGAGTTTTAGTAAAGTAGGCCATGTCTTATTTCTATCTTGACTTCTTCTTGCCTAATGGCTACAGTCTGTCTTTTAGGGTTTTGCATTTACCGTTTGAAGAAATGCCTACTTTGTTTAAACTGGGTGATTTGACACCAGCTGGAGCTCATGATATTTTTTCATGAAGCATTGTTGGCAGAAGGTAAAGGAATCTGTTATTTTTAAGTCTGAAAGTGGTTTTTCCTACTCTTCTGGAATACCACTCTTAAATTCTTTGGGTGGGAATGGTCCTTTGAAACTTTTGGTTGTGCAAAGATAAAGCTAAGACCTTATTCTGGAATAGAGGTGACAGACACAGTGTCACTACACTGTTCAAGTTGGTCATTGTGAGCAGTATCTTTAGAGGAAGCAGCATAGTATAGTGGGTTATACAATCAAGTCGTGGTGTTAATGCTGCCTGCATTCAAAATGTAGCTTCCTCAATGCACCGGCTATGTGACTTTGTCACAATTTACTAATCTCTTTGTGCCTCATTGTTTCTCATCTATAAAATTGGATAACAATCCTCTACATAGATCTGCCTGAAGAATACATGAGCTGATATAGAAATTTAGAACAGAACCTAGAAAGTGAAGATTTCTGCATGTGTACAACGTTGCTATTCTCTGTTGACCAAGTTTCAGCTCATAGATTATTTCTTTTTTGGAAAGAAGAAGAAACAAGCTCAGGAGAAGGGAGGGAATGAGACATTGGCAATCACTTGCAATCACTTTGCAATCACTTGGGATTAATCTCAAATATTCAGTTAAATTTCTTTAATTTTGCAGCCTTATCTCAACCATCATTGTGGGAGAAATAGTTTTTTGGAGAAAGAAGCAAAGATCCAAGGCTGGGCCACGGGGCGAGAAGGTAAAGGACAACCAGAAAAATCTGAGGGGCCTGGACACTTCTTTTGAGGATTTCCAGGGATGGGTAGATTGAGGATTCTGGGAAAAAGCTTAACGAGCAAAATGGAGAATTGCATCCTAAGAATCGGAGCATAAAATGGAAGCATGCCACCAATCCATGGTCATGGTGGGCATTTATCTTCTTGGCTGCCTAATCCCATTCCCAAGGTCTGAGCCATTCCTCCAAATCCTTCAAATGCAAATAGTGCCTTCCCCACCCCTAGACTCTAGCGCCAAGTTATGTGTGACTTCAGCCAGTCTGACCGTTCTTACCTGCAACTCTTCATCTGATGACAAAGAGGCAAGGCAGGAAAAATTCATTCTGGGAGAGGCCATAGCAGCGCACACTGCTAGGAGCCCGGGCTGTGCTCTGGTGGCCACCGACCCCTGACCTCCTGTCCAGGATGTGACTCAGGCCACAGTCCTGGCTTCCCAGCCTCCCTGAATTATCCTCTCCCAAACCTGCCTCTTTAGATTCCCTGCCATTTCTAAGCCCTACCGAATGTCCTTTAAAATTTTTTTCCTCATTTACTGAAATTAACACAAGTTGGTTTCTCTTGTTTACAACCAAGAATCTTAATTGGTACAATCAGGTCACCCAGATTATACTTGAAACATGATTACTTATTTGTGGGTTTCCCCATAAACAGGAAAATAAAACACCAGGAGTAGAATATTTTGAAAAGAAGAATTTATTCAGTAAATTTAGCTAGAAACTACAGCCTTACGGAAAGGACCACAGAATTATTTCACCAATTGAATTGCCAGGTCATACATATTTCTCTGGGCTCAGCAATTCCCACCCGCTGCCCACAGCAGGACCACTATGATGACATCTCTGATGAGAACATCATTAGCCAAATGTATTGCACAATAAATTTCATCAAATCCACAAATACGTGCAAATTCCTGTTAGCTTTGACAGCCCACTGACAGCCATACTCCCGTTCAAGCGATGTCCTGTGAGCCCCAGAATCTCTGCCTGGGCAGTCTTCCTGCCACTGCTGTGCCACTCAGGCATCCAGTTTAGTACTGGAGTGGCTACCCCAGGAACCTAAAGCTATTTGTCTATGCCAAAATTTTGCTGTAGTGAAAAAAAAAAAAAGACATTATCGTAAAGCTGAATTTATTTAAAGAATTGGTTTTTCACTACTCTCACTATGGACAATAGTATGGAGGGTTTTCAAGAAATTGAAAATAGAGCTACCACATGATCCCGCAATCCCACATCTAGGTATATGGCCAAAGGAAACAAAATCATTATCTCAAAAAGATATCTGTACTCCCATGTTCATAGCAGCATTATTCATAATAGTCTAGATATGGAAACAATCTAAATATCCATTGACCAATGAATGGATGAAGAAAATATGATTATATAGTAGAATATTATTCAGCCTAAAAAGAGAAGAAAATCCTGTCATTTGTGACAACATGGATAAAACTGGCAAGCATTATGCTAAATGAAACAAGACAAAGATATCACTTACTTGTGCAATCTAAAAAAAGTCAACTTTACCGAAACAGAGAGTGGAAGATTGCCAGGGGCTGGAGTTGGGAGATTTTGGGAGGGATCAGTAAAAGGGTACACACATTCAGTTATAAGGTAAATATTACCCAATGATCCAATATATTTCATGTGACTATAGTTGATAAAACTGTATCACTGAAATTTGCTAAGAGAGTAGAACTTAAATGTTCTACTTTAAAAAAAAAAAACAAAAAAGGTAAGTACGTGAGGTCACGGATATATTAATTAGCTTGATGATGGGGAGGGCTGATCCTTTCACAATATATACGTATATCAAGTCATCACATTGTACACTTTGACTAGCTTACCACTTGATTTGTCAATTATACCTTGATAAAGCTGAGAAAGGGGGGGATTTAAAAAATAACCTTTTAAAAAAAATTATGATCCATCCTAATTTTACTCCAAAAATGTTCATTTTTTATGAAATAATAATGAAAATGGTAATTTCAACAGGATTTGAGTATATTATTTGACAAAGTAAAAAGTTGAAAATCCTTTTTTTAATTGCCCAAGAAACCTAGAAGACGCGGAGCCACTAACTTAGAGAACATCGCCACCACTCCCCAAGTCCTCTGTTTCCTGCTGTTGTTCACATCCAACTGATTTCCCAGCATACTTGAAGAGTAGAACTTTTATTAGATAGAGAAAATTTAAGAGACTAAGGCAAAGATAATAATTGGAGTCCCTAGACATGGAGAATCAGAGGCCTCGAAGAGAGAGGATAGAATGACCAGAAAAGGACTCGAGAGAAATAACTGGAGCACAGTCAGTCTGTGCCCAATAGCACTCTATCATGGGGAATTTTTACTCTATGACTTCACTTGTCATAATTTTTTTTCTTATTTTCTCTTCATTAGCAGAGACACCCAGAGAAGAAACATTCAGTTCAAATCTCTCTTAGCTATACCCCCAATGCCACCTACAAAGCAACATGTCACGGAAATTGGCTTATCTCATCGAGAGCTTTCCTTTCTGGCAGAGACGAACCAGATTCTACTGCCTTCCCATTATCCCAAGCGACTACTATGTTTTAAGATGTTTAAGACATTATTCTTGTCCTTATGAATACAAGTATTAGTGGAAGAATATTTGTTTCCCTGATTTTTTCATTTATTCATTTAACATTAATTAAACACCTACTATGTGTCGTGCACTGTGGTGAAAGAAGAATATAGAATACAAAATCCCTCCTCACTAGGGGTTTATAAAGACTGAATTGATTTCCTTCAGCAGATACTCTTAGAATCATATTAATGCATAATCAATTTAAATATGGAGAAAATGTGTAAATATTTATCATTAATTACTTCTTCAGAAAAAAAAATTGAAATCTATTCAGTATGCATTCTAAATACACTGGCTAAAATGTGAAGACCCTAGAGAAATTTGTAGGAAGAGTAAATGGAAATATTATTTGAAGTGTCAGGCTAAGGACACCATCCTTTTCCAGCTTCAGATATCACCATGAAAGATATCTGAGGAGAAAACTAACTGGCAGAAAGTGTAAAACTTAGGGAAAGTAGAAATAAAGTGGAATCATGATTTCTGATTATCATCAAGGGAGCAGAAACGGGGAAGGAACAGAGGTTGGGGGAGGAATGAAATATCTACAAAGGATACCAGCTCTTCCGTAATTCCTGAGCAAGGGAGAAAAATAGACATATCGGTCATGCCCAGGAAGGTAGAATCAGGACATGTGGATCAGGAGTAAGTGTTTCATTTGAACAATTACTGATGGGGGATGCTGTCTGAGGAACTGCCTCTGAAAGGGATGAGGGTTGCATTACTGGGATTGGTAAACTGAGGCTTGGTGAATTCCAATAGGGATATTGCTAAAGTGACACCTATCCTAGGTAAGATAAGAGAGAGGGTAGACAGCATGATCTACAATCTCAGCAGTAAAAACACTAGCAGAAGTCCTTGAAGGGTTAAACCAACTAATTTTACATGTAAAAAAAATTTCAATATGGAGATTTTTGCAGAAACAGCTCTTTATATATCACAACCAGTGACTCTCCCCAAGGGCTCTGCCTACCAGAACATTTCTACTTAAAGGGAGTGCAGTCCTGGGAAGCCATTAATACAGTGTCACCTCTTTTATGATACAAATATTTTTTAATATTCCTTTGATCACAAGAGACCTTAGAACTAACACTTTAGTTAGGAGCATGCTAACTAAAACCAACCAGGGACTGAGTAAGAAATTTCATTTTGTTTACCAGTTGTTCTGTTCATTATCCCCTTCTTTACACCATTTAAATCCCTTACCCAATTAGAAGACATTCTGTAACAAGTTTAGTTTATACATGGCTGTATCTGACAATTACAATGAATAAAAACCAAAGTATTTTCAAAGGCCTGCTATGCCCCAAAGAGCTCAGCATGGCTTAAGAGATAATTAAATGAAGAGTAAAGCCAACATTCCGTCCCTGTGTTGTAGAATGAGCCACGATATATATGACAGAGAAAATGAATCAAATCATTCAGTACATACCCATTACTCTGTGTGGCTTTCCATTTTACAAGGGACTCTCACTTTTTTGTCTCATGAAATTCTTAGAACAAAGCTATGAGTTGTCAAAATAGGTATTATTAGCTCCATTTTAAGTGCAACTTAGAGAGGTGGGTGAGCCCAAGATGACCAAACTAAGAACACTTTGAACTCAGTCCATGGTCCTTTCCACTTACCTTAAGTAATAAAGCAGATCTGCTTTTTACAAACATTCTAGGATTTATGCATCTTAATGATTATTAAATCTCCTTCCCAGTGGTCACTTAGCCAGTGACAACTATTCATGTTATATGAACAAAAACATATTCATAAGCCAGTGGCATTTCCATATCTATAGGATGGTCTTTGAATTTTTTAGTGGTTGCCGATCTTTGTTCAAAAGAGCAAATATCGCTATTTCAGTGGGGCAACCTGGGACTAAACACAATGCTATTCAATGCCATTTTAAAATTGGTAAGAAACTAAATGAATTACCCTGTTTTTATTTTCCCATTCCATTTGTTTTAAATCACAGACTAAAAAACCACAAGTTCTAACAAATACTATAGTTGTTTTCTTACCTTCCCCTCCACTTAGATTTTCTACTAACTTCAAGTTCAACACATTCGAAATGCAAATTATCTTCCTTCCAGATCTATGAATCTTCCTCTTTCTGTGAATAAGCCCTCTAGTCTTCCAAATCCTTGTCTTCCCTATAATTCCCTCTTCACTTCCCATGCTCTCTTGTACAATGAAACCATCCATTCTAAGATATTAAGTATATTTTTGATATGTATATATCTTTGAAAGATGTTTTCATTCATTTATTCAACAAAACATCATTAAGCATCCTTTTTACTTTCCAGGTACAGTCCTATAAGCAGTATAGCAGTTGACTTTGCTATATAACAAACTATCACAAAACTTAATGTTTTAAAAATGACCATTTGTTTAGTCTATAATTATGTAAATCATATTTTTAGGCTGGGCTCAGCTGAGTGGTTTTCTGCTAGTCTCAGGTGATCTCTGCTGGGCTCTGCCATGCTTTGCCAAGTCAGCTGGGGACTAGCTCTCATATCACTGCAGTTTTAGCTCAATAGCTAATCTCTGCCCCATGGGGTCCCTCATCATCCAGGAGGCTAGCCTAGGATTCTGCACCTGGCAATCTCAGAGTCCACAGAGCAGCAAGAGAGGCTAAGCCCCAAAGCTTAGTTACAAATATTTTGCAACTCTCTAATTAAATCACATATATTATTTTCGCAGCAACCAAGGCAAGTCACATGACCAAGTCCAAAAGCAAAGACTTGCTTTTCCTGAAAAGCAAGAAAGAAGTGGGAAGAGGCCCACTTACCCATAGGTACAGGGAGATGTGATCAAATTGGTATCTATGACTGCAAAAAAATCTATTATATTAGAGATTCAAAAATGAACAATGTCCCTGCCCTCATGAATCATGTTTCCTCACATCTTCCATCAGAACTTGGTATTTTTCTACTTTCTAAAGTTGGCCAAGCAGATAGGAATAAGCCAGTGTTCCTCTGTAGTTTTATTTCTCTGATTAATGGTAAGGACAAACATTTCTTTACACATTTAACAGTCATTCATATTTTTTCTTCTATGAGTTGCCTATTTGTGTCTCTTATCTATTTTTTATTGTATTTCCTGTTAATGTCTTTTTATTCTTGTGTATTAGGTAACAACAAGTGCCTATATTCCTAGATGAAGTAAGCCACGTAATGACCAAAAGCCCTCTTATTCTGTTAAAGAAGGACCCTCACCATCGTATATTATTTTATTGTGCATATATCATGCATAGAAATGTGCATAAAGCATATTTGAAGAATTTAAAGAATAGTTTTAAAGATTCATGTACCACTGCCCTAGTGGATTCAACACCATGTATTATTCCTCTCTGATCTGAGATGCCACCATTAGCATAGATCATTGTCATTGCATACTTAAAGCAATTTCTAGACTTTTTGTTTTATTTTCTATTTTTGAATGTTTTTATCAAGAATGGATGTTGAATTTTGTCAAATGCATTTTCAGCATAGGTGAAGATGTTCATATGATTTTCACCTCTATTGGACCACCTTTTGCATTCTGGGAATAAACTCCACTTGATCATGTTATCTCATAATATTAATGTGTTGTGAAACTCTCCTTGCTGGCATTTAACTTAGAATTTTGCCTCAATATCTGTGACTACAGTTGATCCAAGCTTTTGTTTTGTGCATTTTTGATGGAATTTGTTATACTTGTTCTTCTATAAGCTGATGTAGTTTAAACAGCTTTGGAATTAACTTGAGTTTAAAGATGAGGTAGACTTCACTGGGTGTTTTCCAAGGAGAGCTATTTGACAACTTTATATCATAAAAATTATTCTGTTTAGAATTCTAGTCTCTTCTGGAGCGATTATAAGTAAATTATATTTTCCCAGGAATCTGTCATGTTTATCAAATTTTCCAATTTATAGAGATTTGAGCAAAATCATCTGTTGACTTTTAATTTTCTTTATTTTTATGGTTATTTTCCTTGTAATCATCGTTAATTTTTTATATTTGTACTTTCTCCCTTCTTTTTTGGTTCAATCAGCTTTCGATTTATTAAATTTATTGCTTCTTTCAAAGAATGAGCTTTGATTTAATTTATTAGTTCTGTTACTTTTCTATTTTCTGACTCATTAATTTCTTCTTGAATCTTTATTAATTGTTATGCTCACTTTCTTTTCATTTAGTTTGTTGTCCTTTTCAAAATTCTTGAATTAAATGTTTATTTCAATTTTGTTTCACTAGTTTTTTTTTTGTAAGTATTGAAGGCTATATCTCCTTTAAGTACCAATTAGCCATGTCACATAGCTTCTAATACACAAATACTTTATTGTCGCTTCCTGAATGTTCTGCAGTTTTGATCTATATATTTTGTTTTTGAATCAAGGTAATTAAAACAAGCTTAATTTCTAGAGGTAAAGGCTTTCCTTTTCAGGAGGGTGTTAATTTCTAGTTTTCCTATATTATGATCAAAGAATGTTGTTTTTATAATTTTTACTTTTTTAGTTTATTGTCTGTCAATACTTGGCACTAGTTCATGGGTATTTGAAAAGAAAATACATTCTATATTTTATGGCATAGAATTTTACACAGATGCATGTACAAATATAGAACATAAGAACATTAATATTGATATTAACATACATATATTAATTAGGCCTGCTTAATTAATATCTTAAAATTTTCTATGGTCTTCCATGCTGGATTTTATTTTTAAATATTTTTAGAATTCTTCAGAGTAGAAGTAATAAAAGTAGTAGTAGCAACAGTGCTAATGGTGGAGGCTAACCTTTGGAGGGAGAGTTAAGAACATTTATTACTAATAACATTTACATTTTAAATGCAATGAATTTTGGGGGTTACTTTTCCAGCTTCACTGAGATATAATTGACATATAACATTGTGCAAGTTTAAGGTATACAACATATTGATTTAATACATTTGGACACACTTGATCTTATGCACTTGATGATTACAGACACATACCCATATAATGATTACCACTATATCATTAGCTAACACCTCCATCCTGTCACATAATTATCATCTTCTTTTTTAAGGTCAGAACATTTAAGATCTATTCTCTTAGCAACTAGCAAATACATAATATGGTAGCATTATTAGCTACAGTCTCCATGCCATACATTAGCTCCTTAGAACTTATCCATCTTATAACTAGAAGTTTGTGCCCTCTAACCAACACCTCATTTCCCCTAACTCCCAGCCCCTGGTAACCACCATTTTACCTTTGGTGTCTATGAATTCAGCATTTTTTGGTTCCACATGTGGTAGTATCATACAGCATTTGTTTTTCTCTGCCTGACTTACTTAACATAATGCCCTCAGATTTCATCCAAGTTGATATAAATGGTAGGATTTCCTTCTCTCTCATGGCTGAATAATATTACATTATATGTATAAATAACATCTTCTTTATCAATTCATCTGTTGACAGAGACTTAGTTTGTTTTTTGGTCTAGGTTATTGTGAATAATGCTGCAATGAACGTGGATGGGGCTGCAGATGTTTCTTCAATACCTGGTTCCATTTCCTTTGGATATATATCCAGAAGTTGCATTGCTAGGTCATATGGTAGTTCTATTCACAGTGTTTTTAGGAAACTCCATACTGCTTTCCACAGTGGTTGCACCAATTTACATTTCCACCACAGTGCTCAAGGGTTTCCTTTTCTCCACATCCTCACCAGCAGTTTTTATCATGTGTCTTTTGGGGTAATAGCCATTCGGAGAGTTGAGATGATATCACACAGAGGTTTTGATTTGCATTCCCCTGATGATTTTCTCCCGGGTGGTAGGTTGCCTTTTCATTCTGTTGATTATCTATTTAGCTCTGAAGAAGCATTTTAGTTTGTTGTGGTCCACTTACTTATTTTTGCTTTTGTTACTTGTGTTTTCGGTATCATATCCAGAAAATCACTGTCAAGACCAATGTCAAGGGAACTTTTTTCTTATGTTTACTTCAAGGAGTTTTACAGCTTCAGATCTTATATTTAAGTCTTTAATCCATTTTGAGGTAATTTTATGAATGGTGTGAGATAGGGATCAAATTTTCATCTTTTCCATACGTTAGGTGAAGACTAACATTTATTGAGTGCTTACTGTATACCAGATAATGTTCCAAGATTTTAGCTGGATTATCTAATTATCCTCTCATACTTTCCTTTTTAAAACTCTCGTCTTTCACCTAAACTACTACAATAGACTCCTAATTTGTTTCCCAACTTGTCTATGTCCCACTCAAATTTTAGTTCTGCTTTGAAAACTTCAACCCATGTTATTCAGGTAACAATCCATCAATTCAAATTCACAGAGGGTAGGGCCCAGGGGACTTCACTTTTATAAAACATGGATAATCATTGTATAGATTAAGTTTTAGAATCATCAGCCTACTGAAAAAAGTCATGACCTCTTTTAGGAACAGCAAAGTATTCATTTTTAAAAGCATATAGTTATAATTATTTAACTAATAAGGTAATATTGGGTATTATTACTTGGGTAATAAATTAATATTACTTGAACATGGACATACAGTGTAGACAATGAAAGTCCTCATTCATGAGCATCCGACTTTCATTCCCCTTCCTAGAGATGACTAATGTCAATATTTGGTGGGCAAACATTTAGTCCCCTTTCTATTTATTTAGATTAGGTATGTGAACTGATACACAAGCACTAAAATATGTGCATATCAAAGTAAACAGAAGTCTGCCCTTGTTCTATTTAACGGCTGTATAATGTTGCATGTGTGGCTCTATGATCATTTTTAATGATTCTTTGATGTTTAGGTTTTTCTCAATTTTTTGCTTATTACAAACAGTGCTGCAATAAACATTCCTGTACATGTGTCTAAGTTTTTCTTTACAGTTAATTCATAGAAATTCAACTGCTCACTTAAAGCACCTGTGCATACATCGATTAGGAAACTTTAAACTACAAGCAATGGAAAATTAAGACCAGTATATTCAAAGATGCAACTTACAGCCCGGTTTAAGTCAAACTCCAGCGGAAGAACTTGCTTTAGAAGAGGCTTGATCCAATGGATCCCATTTCTTCCCATCTTTCTCTCCTATCTTCCCTAATATTCACTTCCTCCTAAGGACAGTTCACCTCTCTGATCCCAGTTAGCTGCCAATAGCTTCTGGTGAAATGTTTTTTTCATTCACATCCAGCAAAAAAGGAGAGAGTACTTTGGCCCTGAATGCTAAGCAAAACTCCTGATATTTTCTATGATTTGATTAGCTTAGGTCATATGTCCCCTTCTGCATCAATTAATCATTGTCACCAGAGAGATAGAATGTCCTCCCTTGCTTAAGTCATATGTCACTCCTCTGAAGCTGTAAGCAGAGCCACCTCACCTGGAAGTGCTTTGATTTCCTGAACAGAAATCACAGATGGTTGGGATGAATGTCCACCAGAGCGAATTATTTATTTGGATAGATCAATGTCAAATTGTCTTCCAAAAATTTACACTACCATCAACCATGCAGGAAAGGGGCTGTTTCTCAATATCCCACCAAAATTTTCTGTTATTTATATTTTATTTATATTTACCTAATTTGGTGTTGATAACCATCTTTTTGTGTGTTTATTGGCCTTTTATACTTCTTCTGTAAATCACCTCTTTATTTATAACTTCCACCCATATTTCTATTTTTGAATGATTTATAGAAGTTCTGTATACATTCTAGACAATAATCAGTCACCCATTAAATTTGCTGCAAATGGTTTTCTCTGTGTTACTTGTCTTTTAACTTTATCTTGACTTTCAATGTGCAGAGATAATTTTTAATTTTTATGAGGTTATATCTGTCAGTCCTTTTCTTTTATAGCTTCTGATACTTATATCTTGTTTAATGAGGCTTTTTCTACCTCCTTATAAAAATGTGCTCCAGTATGTTCTCCAAATATTTTTATAATTTCTTTTCTATTCAGCTGCTTAACTCATCTGAAGTTTATTTTTATGGATGGTTAAGGTAATAGCTTACTTTTACTTTCTCTGAATCAATAACTAATTTTCCCAACACTATTTATTGCATAGGTTATGCATTCCCCCATGGATTTGAAGTACTACCTTTATTGTAACCTAAATTTCTACACATGATACATGGATCTGTTCTGGTCTCTCCATTGCACTGATTTACACTCTAGACCACCACACTGTTTTGACCATGTCTATAGCACATGCTTCTACCATCTGTTTTAACATTGCTTAACAAAAGTGTCTATAGGACATGCCCCAAACCTAACTCTTTAGAATGAGATATTAGACTCTTTAAGATGTGAACCTCCTGTACTTCTCCAACATCCTCACCCATTATCTAGCCTCTTGGCTATTAGATTTAAGTAAAGCAAAATGTAGATAATACCAAACAGACATGATTCCAGAGCACAGCTTGGTTCTCCTTTCTCTCCTCTTCCTGGAACTTCCTGCACTCCTTCTTAACCTTATTGACTCTTCCTCATCCTTTAGAACTCAGCCCAAATTACTCACTTACTTACCTTTCCTGAACCCCTATGTAGGATTCTTTCCCCTCTTCTGTTCCCCAGTTATGTTATCTACTTCTATTAGACATAAAAAGCCTCTTCATACATGTCTTTCTACCAGTTCTCCCATTGCAAGGATGATGTTTAGTCTTCTTTACACTTCCAGCAGAGTACAGTTCATGTACATAAGAAATGCTCAAAAACTATTTGTTGAATTGAACTATGTTCTTCTTTTTTTTAATTTTATTATGAGTTAAATTCTATAAAGGTACACCTATATCAGTGGAATAAATTAGTCTTCTTGGACACTAAATTTCCAAGACAAATTTATTTTTAAAAATTCATGTAAACTCCAAAAAAATTATCTTATAGTTGAGAAAATTTTTTCCTAGCATCTGCTACAGAAATAGATTATAAACAGTGCTCTAGCTTAAGTATCTGATAACTGAAAGCAAATACTTTATTAAATCTACATCATAATTATTATAATTCATTTTGCTTTTTATTAAATTGAATTTACTTCTTCCTATATACTTCTCTTAAAGTTAATAATGTGAATTCACTGCCTAGAAATATTGAGAAATTCTAAAATTCAAATCAATCATTGATTATTTGCTGATATTCATATATATATGGTACAGCTATATCAGGGGCTTAAGAAACAAAAATAAGTATCATTGTCTATTAGGGAAAGGAAACTATGTGAATAATAAAACTATAATGACATTCTTGCCAGACTAAAATTATAAAGAGGATATGGTGGGCATAAAGAAATCTTTCATTTGTTATAAAACTAGACCAGAAAAGAAGATTGTACTTACTTTCAATAGTATTCTAAAAAACTAACATCAGTGCTCTTCTTTAACAAAAAGCCTTTATGACATCCGATATTTTCTTCTTGCCTAAATTGCATATTTTTGAAGAGTTTTATCATTGAAGCTTAAATTAAGCTACACTGATAGCAGGATTCAGGCACATCTGAAGGACTGGTGGGAAAAAACCAGAAAAATTAACTTAGTATAAAGAACAAGGAACTTTCTGAGAAGGAAATCCTAACCAATGAGGACAGAGAAGCAAAAGTTTCATTCATCCAAGTACAAGAGGTCAAAGTAGGAGGGAAAGAGGGACTGAGCACAGCAGAGATTCTATTACATCCTGCTATAGCCTCACTTCCAGCTGTGCGAATCCGTTATCAATAGTGTGAATCATTCTCCTTTCTGAGTCATTTCAGAACAAGTGTCAATGCTCCTCTCCATCCCTTCCAATCTCCCACCCCAAGAAGAGGAAGCCTTTTATGACTGGTCAGATTCTTTGATGTCAGTCTGTTGTGCGACCTTAAAGTTACTTAACTTTTCTGTACCTCGGTTTCCTCATATTCAGAACAAGGTTAATAATAGCACTTACCTACCAGAATTAAAAGATCAGTCAAAAAATCAAAGAAAAATTAATCAAAAAGAGATTAAAATATTAATCAAGGACTAAAAGAGTTAATACCTAAAACACTAAAGACAGGACTTAATACATAGTAAGCTCCCAATAAATACTCACCTTTATTACGATTACTCCTCAGTAAGTTTCGCCTCCACACCTTACTTTCTATTTTTCTTTTCTGTCACTGCACAAGGTAAAATGGCTCTGGGGGTTTTTTCTGTTTTTCTGCCACCTCTCTCCTCATCCAAAAAGGCTTGGAATGGGTGACCATGTTATCTCTGCAATAGACTTTAATGGAAACATATTCTTCTCTTAGACTTTCTTGGCTTAGGCTGGTGTTAGGTTTCTGAAGCCACTTTATGAAGGCAGAAACCATTCTCCATGGAATATAGCCTCACTTTACCTAGGTGCTGTGTCACAAGGTCTACACCAAAACAGTGAGGTTCATCACCAAAACAATGGGAAGTTTAAAGAAAAAGTACTTTGTCTATTTAATTATCCTTTGCTTGCATTCTTGTACAGGAGAGGGAGCTAATGAAGTCAGGGTCCAGGTGTTTATGAGTCTCCCAGTCTACCAACAGCAAAATCTCTTACCTGCCATCCTCAGCAACCCTGCTGAAATTATCAATAGGAAGAAAAAATACTCTTATTTAGAAACAACCTGGTTTTATCTATTATTACTGATTATAAGAAATATTGGTAGAAACCTCTTAGTAGCTATTTATTAAATTATATTTTAATCCAATTTATGTTTCTCAACCATGTTTAATCTACTCCTCTCACTATACCAGACACTTTGCAAATCCCAATATATTGTTTTCTGAATTGGGAGGTAGGCAAAACTTAGGCTAGCTACTTCAAATATTCTATTCCAATGAAAAATCTGGATTTATGTTGGTTACCTATCTCGAGGGTTCTAGTATAGTTTAAGGGCATAGGTGAAAGTGCCCATCAAAGGGGCTGGTACCAAATGGCTCCAAATGAGCCAGATGTTGTCCCAGGCAGTAAGTGAGTAGGCATCGAGCATATAGGCAGACATGGCTTCTCTGAGTCCAGGATTTCACATTACAGGATAGGATAAGATAGAATATTTGAAAAAGTAATTAAAATACCATGTGGCATATTGATACATAAAACAGTGACTAGAATGGTATCTGAAACATCCATTATTTGTTGAATGAGTGAATGAATCACAGGAGTATATTAAATATAAGAAATAAAGTAAAACACAGGGCAAGCAGCGAATGACTCTGGTAGTACATGGCGAGGATTAAAAAGACATCTGAGTATAAAGGTCAGAAACAGGAGAAGAAGGGTGAGGTGGAGTGTAATTACTTTAGGGGAGCAAGCACATCCAAAAAGACAGAGAAGCTTTAAATAACATGATATATGTGGAAAATGACCAGCCTTTCAATAATACTAAAGAAAAAAGTGCAAGAGGCATATGACAAAAGCTGAGCTAATGAGACAAGAAGGGGGAGGAGGAGGAGGAAAAGAAAGAGAAGGAGATAGAAGAAGAGAAAATCCAAGCAATATCTGAGCATTTTTCATGTATTATCTCCTATAAATATTATAAAAGTATTATCAGAGAAGTATTATTACTAATAATTTTCCATTTTACGATGAAAAACTGAGGCACAGAAAGGTAAATTAAGTTGTTCAAGAAAAAGAAAATTAGTAAATGGAGTGTTTGTTTGGCTTCTGAAACTCCCATGTTTAACGGGGTACTTTTTTGCTATTTTATTTTTTTATTGAGGTACAATTGACATATAACATAATTATTTGATATCTGCAAAATGATCCATCACCATGCATAGTTATAAAATCATTTTTCTTGTAATGAGAACTTTTAAGAGGTGCTCTCTTAGTAACTTTTAAATATGCACCACAGTACTGTTAACTGTAGTCACCATGCTGCGCATGACATCCCCATGACTTACTTATTTTATAACTGGAAGTCTGTACCTCTTTGGACCCTTTAGCAATGCATTTTTAACATTTATTTTTCTAGCACTTTAGGATGATTTTTCAGAGTATCTTGTCAAATTGCTGGATATAAATTTATGATCAAAGTTTAAAGGCTGGATTGCAGAAGTGGGATTTGTTGCTCTCCTTTTTCATGAATTATTAATTTTTCCCTCTCAACTAGGTTCTTCCTACCCATAAGAAATACACCATAACATTTCCTATCTTCAAATAAAATCTATTGACCCCCTATAGTGAATAGTGAATGTTGTTGGCTCCCCTACTCAATCCTTTTTTGTTTCTCTTTTATGTTTTTTGGCCAAGTTGGTGGATGCAACTCCAGCTGCTGTGTTGACTGCTGCCCTTGTCTTCAGAGCCTTGCCCTGGGCCAAACGGGAGCTGTCTTGCCCAAAAGCTTACACACCCTCGACGGGAACAGCTCGACAAAACTCCTTGAAACAGTCACCTAAACTCGCTGTCTCACACTCTTCAATTTTTGTTCTCTCTTAAACCCATACTAATAAAATTTTCATGCCTACCACTTCATCAAAACAGCTCTTGGCTACCAATGATCTCCAGATTCCTCACCCAAAATGTCAGTGTTCAGTACCCATCTTGCTCGCATGATTAGCTGTCTTTGACAAAATTGATTATTCCCCCCTTAGAACATTGCATTCTCTGTTTGCAGGACACCACTCTCTCTTGTTCCACCTTCACTGCTCCTTTACCTCGTTTGCTACTTCCTCCTCTGCAATCTGATGTCTGAAGTATTTTGGAGTTTCCTCAGGTCTTGGTCCTTGAATGTCTTTCTTCTTCTATACTCATTCCGTGTATCACACAATGTCATGACTAACACTTCCAAACTTCCATCTTTAATCCTGACTTCTCTCCAAATCTCAGAATCATATATCCGGCTGCATATTCAACACACGCATTTGGGTGTCTATAGGCATCTCAAATTTAACATGTTCAAAGTCAAACTTACAATTCATGACCCACAGCCCTGCCCAGATCTACTTCCTTTCTCACCACCCCTCCTCTTTCTCCACATCAGTAAATGTCAATTCTTCCCCTCCAGTTGCTTAGGTCATAAAACTTGTAGTCATTTTTTTTTTCATTTCTCTCTTTCTCTTATACTCCACACATAGAATCTGTCAAGAAATTTAATCAGCTCAGTCTTTTAAATTACAGCACAGATTAACCCTTCTCTGGTCTCTATTGCTATCACACTAATCCATTACACCATCATATTTTGCCTTAATTATTGAAATATTACCCTAATTAGGCCCTTCCCCCCATACCTGTACCTGACAGCCTACTGGTCACAAAGCACCCAGAATGATCTTTTTAAAATTTAGATCACACACACACACAAGATTAGATCATATCATACTCACACTCAGATCCTTCCAATACACAGTATAGTCACTAAGAGATGGACTCTGAGCAAGTTTGGCTCAAATCCCAGCTCCCTCGCGGCGCCCCCATTCCTCAGGCCTCTCATCTGCAAAATGGGTATAATACTAACACCTCAGGTTTACTATTAGGGTTAAATGAGTTTATATTCACGTAGCACTTAGAGCCCGACATCACATGATTATCTGACAAATTAAATAATGTCCCAGCTTGCTCAGAACCAAAGTGTACATCCTCTTTTCACTCTTTCTTCATTCACTCTACATCAGCTAGCCTGGCCTCCTTACTTTGGAAGGATGAGCTGAACAATGAAAACTCCCAGACTGCCCCCACCTCTGCTATCGCCCAAATATATGAATGTCCCATCCATTCACTTCCTTTCAGGGCACTGCTTAAAGCCCACCTAATCAATGAAGTTTTCACTGGTGTAAATAAAAAGCAACCCTTGTCCTCTGACACTCCTTTCTCACCTTTCCCTACTTTATTTTTTCTCTATATTGCTCATCATCACTTCCTAACCTATTATGAAGCTCCTTGTCTTTATTATCACCTCCCTTTCCCCACTGAGCATGAGGTTTTTAATGTGGGAGGTTTTTTATCTTTCTGTTTTGTTCACAGCTACATCCCAAGGGCTTAGAATAGTACCTGGTACATAATAGCATTCAATAAAGATTTACTGAATGAATTAATTAATGAATTAATAAGAGGATAATAAGGAAGCTCTTAAAATATTTCACTGTATGATGAATGAGATATGAATAAGGAAAGTGGCCATGGGAATTGGAGGGATGAAGGGGCATAATCACAGAGACACCATAAGGGGATCAACAATACGGGGTATGAAAGAGAAGGAATGCGGGAAATAATTTTGAACTGCTCTCCAAAGTGAAAGGACGAATAGGATGGTGATGGTCAGAAGCAGAATAGAAGACATGAGACAGAATTCAAGGGACAATGCAGCAAATCTACAACATAAGACAAACATCCGTGTGGTCAGTAGGCAGTTGAAAACCCAGCTTTATTAATGAGAGAGATAAACTCTGGAGTTGGGGTTTTGAAAGTCACCAAGAGAGACTGTCATTTAATGCCAAATGATTTAATGAAGTTTTCCAAGGGAAGAAATGATTTTCTTGAGTGCCAAATCAAGAAAAATGGAAGACAAAACTTGAAGAACAGCTGTATATTATAAGTGTGCAAGTGACAGAGAAACTAGTGAAGGAAACTGGTAAGGGAATAACCAGAATATCTTAAAAAGCACTGAAATGCATGAAAAACAACAGTAACTGCCAAAATGGTAAAAACTGTATAAACTAGAAACTTTTTCAATCACATCAAAAATCACTAATGGAGAAGTGGCAGGATATACGATTTTCATACCTTCTGAAAATGTGAGCAAATGGGGCACTTGTGCCTGTCAGTCTTGAAACAGGAAGATCATCTGAGCTCCCCCTTATCTACCAGGTCAGTTCAGCCCCTAATGCATTTTTTAAGACCCACAGGATTTCTGTACATTCCATACAACCAGTTATACTTTCATTATCTCATCACACTTTGTCTTGACTTTCAAGACTTGCCTCTGTAATAATATCCTTCTGGTTTTACAAGGTCTTATTTCATTAACCCTTCCTTGTTCTAGAAATGTAATTACTTGGTGGTCACTATTTTCCCACAGTCTTAGCTGAAACCTTTTGTTCTCTGTGTGTTATTAGCGGCATTTCAGGACTGCACACCTCCTTCTGCCTCCTCCACCTCTGGACATAAGAAATTATCTTCTCAACCTAAGAAGGTCTCCAACAATAAGTAATTCATGATTCCTAACTACTCACACATTTTGTAGCTAACGAGCTCTTTTAAACAGGGATGGAAATGGTAATTATTTATCCTGGGAGCCCAATCGAGATTATTGTTAAATCATTGCCATGCTGTTGAATTGGACTAAGACGTTCCTCCCTTTTTCACTATTGATCATATTGGTGACTTACCCCCACCCCGAAAAAACTTTCCATTGTACTATTGGCTAATTTAATGCCAATGCAATATATATTAAGCAGAATGTGAATAGCTTACATCTTATTTGTAACATGTTGCAGATGCACAAATTTGAAATTTATACTAATGTTCTCAAGCAATACAATAAAGATAAATAAGTGCAATTTCTAATGTAATATTCAGTGTTTGTAAATACTCCAACCTGAAAATTACAACCAACAACATACAAATTTGGTAAGGAAATCAATAGTTGCCAGCCATTAATACTATTTCTCAGGGAAAGGGTCTAACTTATGTGGCAATAAATGCACTTCTGTCCTAACAAGGAAAGTTGTACTATGGTGGAAAAAGGGCTACACCATTTACAGTCACAATGTTTTAATCATTTGGTTGTTGATTGTACAGGTTGAGGGAAATAGACATAGAAACATATTTACTTCTTCTTTAGAGTTTCCAGATCTCTCCTAAAATTTCCTGTTACTTTACATTGTAGATTTGATGGAAGTGATAAACCTCTAGCAAGATGGGAGATAGAGTGAGAATGAGCACAAGAAGGAGAACAAATTATCAGTATAAAGAATAAAATCACGGATTTTACTACACCATCCTGCAGGCACTAAGGATAATATTATGAACAATACTATTCCAATAAATTTGACAATTTAAGTGAAATGTAAAAATTCTTTGAGAAATAATTTTCTAAAATCAACCAAAAATAAATATAAAATCTGAACAGCTAGGTATTTATTTTAAAAAATTGAAGTTGTCATTTAAAACCTCCTCACAAAGGAAACTCAAGGCCCATATGACTTCAGTGGTAAACTCTATGAAAATTTAAGGAAGGAATAATACTGAACTTAAACTAACTCTTTCAGAAAACCTAAGAGTGAACACTCAATTCATTTAAACTCTCAATATGCTGCCAAACTTGACAAAAGCACCACAAGAAAACCAATATACCTCAGATCACATGTATAAAATTCATCAACAATGTAGTTACAAATCAAATCTAGCAATATATAAATATAAAATAAAACATGACAGGTAGAGTTGATCTCAATAAGGTTTGCTTAGTTCATCAATCAATATAATTCATTACATTATTAGAATTTAAAAGTTATATGATAGCCTCAATTGATGTAGAAAATTATTTATTAAAAATTAATATCCGTTCATATATAATAATAAAAAATGAATACTTTCCTCTAAAACAGAAAACAAAACAAAGATATATGCTCTTACCACTTCTATTTCTAGGTTAGAAGGTTCTGGATTGATAAAGCAAACAAAGGAAATAAAAATCATATAGATTGCAAATAAAAATAAAAACCTATATGTATTATCAGACAACTTGTTTGTACACATAGAAAATCCCAAGGAATTTATATACCCTTAGAACTAACAAGTGAGCTTAGGAAAGTCTCAAGACACAATATCAATTGTATTTTTATATAAAGGCAACAGATAATTGGAAGTTTAACAAAGAATACTATTAGTAGTAGCATCAAAAATAAAATAAGAATACATTTAAATATGCAATATTTTTACACAGAAAACTACACATAACTTCAAAGGAAAATGTTTTAAAATATAAATTAGTATAGAGATATATAATGTTCTGTGGAACTGAAGACATATTGTTAAGATGTTAATGTTATAAAAATTCACCTGTGTATTCAGTGTAATCCCAATCCAAATGCCAGCAGGTTTTTTATAGAAATTTACAAGCTGATTTTAAAATTTATATGGAGGACTTCTGGTCAAGATGGAGGCATAGGTAGACATGCTTCACCTCCTCATACAACCACACAAAGAATTACAACTAGATCTCAAAACAACACTCAGAACTGCCAGAAAATGAAACTGTGTGGAAGTCCAACAACCAAGGATTTAAAGAAGTGACATTCATGTAGACGGGTAGGATGGGGCAGTCTCATGGAGATGGGCAGAGAGGTGCAGAGACAGGGTGTGGTGTGGAGAGGTGGCTGCAGTGGCAGAATGGACAGTCTCACATTCAAGTATGGTGGATAAAAATCAGGAGGGATACCTTGGGTACAAGCAATCCCAGCCCCAGGCCAGATTGCACAGCCTAGGGTTCCAGCATGGGGAAGATAAATCCCCATAACTTCTGGCTGTAAAAATCAGTGGGGTTTGGGGCAGTGGAAGAAACTGCCAGATTTTCAGGGGACTCCATTTAATAGGCCAGCATGGACTTAGAATATATGCAAACCCACCCGCTCTGGGATTCACCACCAGGGCAACAGCTGGAAGGGCTCCAGTCACATATGGGAAGTGGGTAAAGTGACTAGAAATAGGGCGAGTGCTGGGAAATACTATAGAAGCCAGTCAGCAGCATTGTCCCCTCTTCAAGCTCTCCCTCCACCCAGAACCACAAAGTGATGAAGTTGGTTACCCTGTCTTGGTGATTACCTAAAGCTCTGCCACACACAATTTACAGGTTCCTTTTCCACAATAGGCCATGGTACTAAGACAGGGGGTCAACACAGCTCTACCTAATACACAGAAACAGACACAGGGTGGCTGCAAAATTGAGGAGACAATGAAATATGGCCCAAATAGAAGAAGAGAACAGAACCCCAGACAAAGAACTAAACAAAATGGACATAGTCAACCTATCAGATGCAGAGTTCAAAACACTGGTGATCAGGATGCTCAAAGAACTCATTGAGTATGGCAACAACATAAAGGAAGAAAGGAAGACTCCATGAAGTGAGATAAAGAAAAATCTACAGGGAACCATCAGTGGTGGGGAGGGTGCTGGGATTCAAATCAATGATTTGGAACACAAGGAAGAAATAAGTATTCAAGCAGAACAGCAAGAAGAAAAGGAATTCAAAAAAAAATGAGGACAGTATAAGGACCCTCTGGGACATCTCCAAATGTACCAACATCCAAAATCATAGGGATGGCAGAAAGAGAAGAGGAAGAGCAAGAAATTGAAAACTTATTTGAAAAAATAATGAAGGAGAACTTCCCTAATTTGGTTAAGTAAATAGACATACAAGTTCAAGAAGCACAGAGAGTCCCGAACAAGTGAGACCCAAAGAGGACCACACCAAGACATATTACAATTAAAATGTCAAAGGTTAAAGATAAAGAGAGAATCTTGAAAGCAGCAAGAGAAAAGCAGAGAGTTACCTACAAAGGAGTTCCCATAAGACTGTCAGCTGATTTCTCAAAAGAAACTTTGCAGGCCAGAAGGGACTGGAGAGAAGTATTCAAAATGATGAAAAGCAAGGACCTATAACCTAGATTACTCTATCCAGCAAAGCTCTCATTTAGAATGGAAGGGCAGATAAAGTGCTTCCCAGACAAGGTAAAGCTAAAGGAGTTCATCATCACTGAGCCATTATTACATGAAGTGTTAAAGGGACTTATTCAAGAAAAAGAAGATCAAAACTATGAACATTAAAATGGCAACAAAATGTACAACTATCAACAACTGCATCTAGAAAAACAAACTAAACAAACAACCAGAACAGGAACAGAATCATAGATATGGAGATCATTTGGAGGGTTATCAGCTGGGAGGGGGAGGGGGATGGTGGGGGAAAAGGTACAGGGATTTAGAAGCATAATTGGTAGGTACAAAATAGATTGGGGGTGTTAAGAATAGTATAGGAAGTGGAGGCACCAAAGAACTTATATGCACAACCCATGGACATGAACTAAGGGGGGGAATGCTGGAAGGAAGAGATTACTGGGCAGAGGGGGACAAACGAAGAAAATTTGGGACAACTGTAATAGCATAATCAATAAAATATATTTAAAAATAAATCAATATAATTTATATGGAAATTCACAAAACACGATATTATTATCTTAAAAAAGAAGGACTTAGACTACCTGATTTCAAGACCTATTATAAAATTATAGTAATAAAAAGGAATCTTGTACTGAGAATAGACAAACAGATCAGTGGAACAAAATAGACTCTAGAAATATACCTACATGTGTAGAGTCAGTTGATTTTCAATAAGGGTACCAAGGAAATTTAATAAAGAATGAATAGCCTTTTCAACAAAAGTAGCTGGAACAACTGAATATAGATTAGATTAGATTAGATAGATGAGAGATAGGTAGATAATACATAAATAACATCAACTCTTATCTTCTGCCACACAGAAAAATTTTTAATGGACTATAAATCTAAACATAAAAGAGAATGTTACCATCGGGATTTAGCTAGATATTGCGAGGGGCGCAAAAGAGACTAGATATTGAGCTTAATAAACTGGGAAGCGGGAGCCCGTTTGCTTCACCAGGAAGCTATAGCTTTCCACATCTCAGGGGATCACGGCATTGCTCCACCAAGGAGATTAACACTCTCCCTTCCCCGCTCTGGTACCAGACTGTTGAAGGGCACAGGGTGAAGCCTGTCAGTCTAAGCGGGGGTGGGCCATATTCAAAGCCCACAAAAATTTGGGAAGTTGATTGGTCATTTTTGAGAAAGCACCTGGACTGTCCCAAATCCAAGCTCCTAGTTATAACCCCAGGGGAACAAAGAAGTTCTCTCTCTTGCCCATGCCCCAAACTCGCAGGTTGCACTCACCTATTCTCTCCATGGTCATGTGGCCTTCGCAGCCCTGTGGCTCTTGGGCTCCAGGAGGGAGCTTGAATACCAAAGCACAGCAAGGGACTACAGCTGAAAACACAATAAGCTGTCCGGATGCTGAACTGAACTGTACTTTAATATGGAGCATAAACTCCAGGCGGTGGCCTTCCACCCAGCCCTCCTGAAGACAAGACCGGACTTTTCCATGGTGAGATGGGCAGAGATGGGACACTGGGAAGTCAGGAGGGGAACCTCCTTAATTGTACGCCATCAATAAACCATACCACAGAGCCACACCCTCCCAGGACAGGTCTCAGGAAGCTCTTTTCCTTTAGACACTGTAAAATCCCCACTTCCACCAATAAAAACAACACCATAAATCTTTTAGAAGAAAACATAAGAGAAAACCTTCATAATCTTGGGGTGAGTAAAGGTTTCTAAGACAGAACACAAAAAAACATAAATCATAAAAGAAATAAATGGCAAACTGGACTTCACCAAAATTAAAAACTTTTGCTCTTTGATACGACTAAGAAAACAAAAAAGCAAGCCGCAATCTTGCAATACAGCCATCTGGCAAAGGCCGGATCCCGAATATATAAAAGCACTCCTGTAAATCAACGATAAAGGGACAAACAACCCAATAAAATATATGGGCCAATGACTTGAGCAGACATTTCACAAAAGAACCTATGTAAATGGCTGATAGCACATGCTCAGCATTTAGGGAAATCAAATTCAGACCACAGAGATAATCATTTTGCCATTAGTCAGGTGCTTAAAACTAGGAAAACTGATAATATCAGGTGTTGGTGAGGATGTGCAGCTACTAAAATCCTCCCCCTTTGCTGGCGGGAGCCTGCAGTGGTATAACTACTTTGGAAAATGTTTGGACAGATTTTTTAGAATGATAAATACACGCTTACTGTATGGTCTAGCAATTCCACTTCTAGATTTGACACCCAAGAGAAATGAAAATATATGCTCGCAAAAAGATGCATGCTTATGCAGTGATATTTATAATAGCCCTACACTGGAAACGACTAAAATGTCCATCCACGGGTGAAAAATAAACAAATCGTGGCTTATTCATAGCAATGAATTGCTATTCAGCAATAAAAAGGAACAACCTGCCGGACCACACAACGACATGGATGAAGCCCATGGCTAGGCAGCCACTCCTAGGTATAGACCCAGCAATGCGTGCCTTCGTAGTGTATATGTCAAAATGCAGTTCAGGAATGTGGATACCAATATACATATCATAATAGCCAAAAACTGGCACCAACTCAAATGAACTTCAAGAACAAAATGAGTAAACAGTGATATATTAGTTTAATAAAAAAAGTACAAACTGTTATATGCTGCAATATAAATGAATCTCACAGCACTGTGTTGATGGAAATCAGCCTTTATAAGATTCTATTTATATAACATTCAAAAACAGGCAAAGTTAATGTGGAGCGACTGAAGTTTAAATAGTGCTTCCAACTGGGAGGCGGTCCGGGGGAGGCCTCTGCGGACTCTGAATGTGCTCTCCCGTCATCTGGGTCCTGAGTCCATGAGTGCTTTACTTTTTTAAAAGTTGCCAAGATGTACACTTAAGATTTTTGCACTTTATAGTACGTATGATATATTTCAACAACAAAAAGTAAAGTTTTAAAAACCACATACTTTTACTTTCCAGTTTTAGCCCATGGAAAGCATGAGAGCAAATATTGGAGGAGCACCGGAGTCCCCATTCTCCAGAGATGCAGGGTGTAATTAAACAGCCAAGGCTAACATGGATACATTAAATAAAAATTAATACAAGGTGCATTAGTCTCCCGTGGTGGCTCTAACAAATTACGACAAATCTGATGGCTTTTAACAATGGAAATTTAATCTCCCACAGTTCTGGAGACCAGAAGGCCAAAATCAAGGGGTTCACAGGGCCACACTCCCTCCAAAGGTTCTAAGGGAGGGTCCTCCCTTGCCACTTTCAGGGTAGTTCCTGGTGTTTCCGTGGTTTGCGACATCACTCATCTGTGCCCGCTTCTTCACATGGCCTTCTTCCCTGTGTATGTCTCTGTGTGTCTTCCCCTCTTTTTTTACGGACACTAGTCACTACATTTAGCAGCCCCCCCACACAATCCAAATGTAAGTACTTACATCTACAAAGATATATTTTTTATAAATAATAAATCAGGTCACATCCAAGAGCCCAGACGGACATGAATTTGGGGCAGGGACACTATTTGACCACTACTCAAGGCAATTTTAAATTTAAATTAAGCCTGAATTTTTTGGCCATAGAAATTCAAAAAAACGTGATCATTGTGATCTGAAAAAGTTAGAGACAGTGTCCCTGGACAGTCAGCCCTTGAGTTCTGCTATCAAAACTGAGCAAGATTCAGGTGAGCTGGGCACAGTGTCACCAGGAGATGTAAGGGGAGGGACAGGGAGGCAGTCCTGTCTGACAAGGAGAGTTCTGGGTGAAGACTGGAAGAAAATAAGATTGAATAAACAGAGTGAAGCCAAGTTATAAGAGTCCTTGAAGCCTGGCAGATGAATTTTGATTTGAACCAATAGGAAATAGAAAACGACTATAAATTCTCTAGCAGAGAAGTGACACTGTGAAAGCAGTGTTTCAGGAAGATTATGTTGGTGACGGTGTGCTTGGATGGATTGGAGGTAAAAGAGATAGAAAGCTGATATACTTTGTCTTTCTGTTCTGGATGAATCAATAGTAGCAAGAGATACGAAGTTTAATTTAAAAACAGGAAATGCACCTCTACAATTTCTTTCTTAAATCTTAATAAAATCCCTAAGCTCATTCTGAAAAGGAAAAGTTGCCCAAGTAGCATCGCCTTTGAAAATGCTAATTGTTCCCCAGTTTGAAATTCCTGTCTGGGGAAAAATAGGCTAGAGTTTACTTCAGTTCCTTGTTATTCAAAATGCAGCATCAGCAACACTCTGGAGCCTGTTAGAAACGCAGAACCTCAGGCCCCATGCCAGACCATGGGTCAGAATCCACACTTGTCCCCAAGTCCCCCAGAGATTCACATGCCCTTAAACTTCATATTGAACATTGAGATCACTGCCATGGCAAATGGACATTCTGTTGAACATCCGTAGTTCGTGAAAATATGGATCTATAACTGTTGAAACTGTTAGGTTAACTTGAAAAAAAAAAACAATTATGAACCCTGTGCTTCCTCTGACAAGGCTGTCACAACGAGGCACTCACAAGTCCCAGAGTTGTGGGCCTTGTTCACCCACATCCCCATCTCAGGGGAAATAACTGTTACACAGATGAAATGGAGCATCTGGTTACCTTGTGAAATGTGTCACTTAGTACATGCCATTGAAATTGAGACATCTGTTTGTCTCCCCACCATTCTGTGGACTCTTGCTCTAAAGTGACATTTTTTTTTTCTCATTTGAAATGTAGCTTTATACTGCAGTGTCTTCACTGACTTGCTGCACAAATATGAGAGGAGGAAGTGCCAGGTCATGAAAATCAGCAGATAATCCACATATCCAGAGTCGTGATGGACCAGTTGCCATGGGAGCATGGCTCCAACCCGGTCGAGCAACTTTTTTTCCTCTGGCACTACATTCCCCCATTGCAAATGTCGCTGGTCTCCCCAGGACATCAATAAAGTGGAAAATATTTGGTAAGTGTTCCCTCTGCGTCCAGGCTGCTAGCAGACACTGAGTTTTCAAGGCCACACAGGAGCAGAGCTTCTTGAACTTTAACATACACACATATCGCCTGGGGAGTGTGTGAAAAGGCACATTCTGAATCTATAGATGTAGATTGAGGGCTGAAAGTCTGCATCTTTTTCTTTCTTTTTTGTAGTTTTACTGGGATATAATTGAGAAATGAAAATTATATATGTTTTAATGCACAACTTGATGTTTTGATGTACATATACATTGTAAAATAATCATCACAATAAGTAATTAACATATCTGTCACCTCACATGGTTACTATGGGCGGGGGGGTGAGAACACTCATGACCTACCCTCTTGGCAAATTACAAGTATACAATCCAGTGTTGTTAACTACAGTCACATTGCTGCACATTTGATCCACAGAAACTACTCACCTTGCAGAACTGAAACTGTGTACCTTTCGACCGACATCTCCCCTGATCTCCGGCATTTCTAATAGGTTCACAGATGATGCTGATGCTGATGGTCTGAGGACCACATTTTGAGTAGCAAGGGCACCCGCTCGGCAAGGCTACAATCAGGCCCACAGAGAAAGCAATGGAAAAAGGGAGTCATGGTAGAAATCTCTCTGCGGGAGGGGCAGAAATAAAATCAAAGGTAACAAGAGGTATGATCAGGCCTTGAAGAGATGACTAGAACGAGTAATTTTTAATATGTTGATTAAAAAATTATAAAGATGAAAATATCAAAGGAGTTTTAAATATATTAGAACTGGGTTAGTCTAGTAACCCAGAATCTGGTTGGCAAAACTTCTACTCAAGATGTCCACAGCCAGCTCCTCTTGATGGGGATTTTCAAATCCCCGGGCCAGCAGGTTGATAGGGAAAAAATATTGACTCTGGCAGGCAAGATCTTCCTCACTGATCCTGGACATCTGGTCACTAAATCTTTCAGAAGGGCAGATTAGAGATAGTGAATTGAAAACCCCTCCAGCAGAGGCACCACTAGTGATTTTTAAATGAGTATGGATGCTAGCCAATCTCTTGCCATCAGATCTGCAAAACCACATTATACATTCAATCTTGCAAAGAGAAACAAAAGAAATTTTACTGACCACATTATTAAGCCCCTGAATGAAGTGTTACCAGGGCAACAAAAAGAGGAAAATAAAGACTTATTTATTCACCCAGGATGCATCATGACTCAACTACGTCAAGCAACTTTTAGTAAAGGCAACTTCCACATGGCAACAGAGACTCTCTGCACCAAGTTTAACATAGAAAACAATTACTGTGTATCCTGAAGATGCTCGTGGGGTAGTGACTTTCTAAGCTGGTAGTCATCAGAATTGACATGCAAGTTTTTGTAATAAAGTAAACAAACAGCTATACACACTTAGCTCATAATTTTATTTGACAAACCTTTTCATGACATACCTTCACCAGGCACTGGGGGCAGGCCTAGACTCCACTCACAGTTTGTCTTCCTGTAATAATGTGGCAGAAAAGCAGGGTGGTAGGAGTGGGGGGATGACAAGGCAACATAAAAATCAAAGATGAGGCAACTCAGAGAAACCTCTCAATACCATCATCCTGACACCTAATGCTGTCACTATTAGGAAAAGCAAGTGAGGGAATTAATTAGCAACGCCATGTAAGCTGTCAGCGACGGTAAAATTCTATTTGCCAATGGAAACAAGGTCTACTTAAATTGAATGCTAAAATGAGTTTACGTCCTCTCTTCTAGATTCTGATTTTGCTTTCCCTTACTTAACACGAAGGTTAAAAACAGGTCTTGACCTATTTTACTTGAAGGGGTAAAGGAGCCTGTGTCTGACACCCTGTCCATGCCCCTTGCCACCCCACGGTGATGAGTCAGAGCCCGAGTCTGACAGTGGGGGCCAGTCCCCTGACCTCACACGCCGCTTGGGCTTCTCATAGTGGACCTTTAATGGTGGGAAGGAACAGAAGGGGGTGTGAGCCTCAAACTGTAACCTGCCCCACCCTTCCATTTGCACCTGGCAATGACGGTATGTGAGACGCCAGAGCATTCGGCCCACCCTGTCTCGTGACATTCCCATAAACCCAGTTCTTGATTCAGATGTGAAACTGATTAGGAGGCCTGGCCCCAAAATCCAAATATGTGGTAGTGGAAAGTAGGGAGCATCAAGATATACACCTATAGCAGAAAACTGTGGAACGTGAGACCGAGCTCTACTCTCTGGGTTCAGAGCCAGTTCTGTCACTTAGCAGCTTTGAAAAAGAGCACTGTACATGACCTCTCTGGCCTGCTGTTTTCTCCTTCATAGAGGTAATGGTGCCAGTTGCAAGTACTTATAGATCAAATTAAATAAAGCATTTAACACATGGCCCCAGCTCTGTTAAGTTCCTAAAAGGAGGCCAGTACAGGAAACAGAAACAGAAGGATGCTTGCAATTAGAATTAACAACTGTTCCCTTGCTGTTGCTTTTTAAGCCATCTTCATCTTAAGGCTTTCTTGTTTAAAAGACAAAGAAAGTCCAAATCTTTTCTTTGATATTCTATAGCCCTTTAAGACTATTGTTAATAATTTAGGTCCTATATCTAAGGCCTTTATAATTTTTCTTAGACCCTTTAATATTTTGTTTGGGAATTTTATCAACCTTGGGAGCTCTGTGAACATATATGGGATTAAATTTATGGTCATTGCCAGCAGTAGATGCCTCTTACCTAGTATGTGAATTAAACGCTACTTCTAAAATGAGGAGGATTTCTTTCCTTTCTTCATCATATTCCAAAAGCAGGACATTGGACTTTTTTTTCCTTGCCATCGCCTCACAGACGGTGAATCACCATTCCTCCACCTCCTTACAAGCACGGAGACAGCACTGAACAGATTGTGAAGGCTGCTCTGGGGGAGGAAACCGGCCAGTCGCAGCCTCATGGCTGAAGGGGGACTCGGCACCTGGGCTGGAGGCAGTGCTTGCCAGCAACGCACCAGACAGGCTGGTTCAGCGACAGAAGCTCCACAGTACGCCTCCAGTGTCCAACACGTGGCATCCCTCAGGCCAGCCTGTCCACCACACATGCCCCTCATCCCCCATCCCCATCTGGCCGGTCTTCACAACAGCTTTGCTGACTTCATGCTCCATATCTGGGACCTCCCTGCTATGGGCCCTGGTACCTTATTTAGAGCCATTTCTTCCCACCAAGGAGTTAATTGTATGTGTTTTCAACAATACAACCATCTGGGTATCTGATGCCAGTCACCAAGTAATTAGTGGGAAATGTTGCAACATATCCAGGGATATTTAATAAATATTTCTTGAATGAATACATGAGGTCCAGCAACTGTAATTTGCCCACTCCATGAGAGAATAATTGGGAAGCTTCTTGTACTTCTCAGGGTCCCTCTCAAAGGCCTTTGAAGGCCTGCATGCTTCCGTATACGTGATAAGTGTTAGCCATTCCCCAGCACCGCATCTTTGGGGCACTTCCCTTCTCGATCCCTACTCCTCTTCGTCGATCTCATCCATTACTTCTGCTCTATCACCTGTATTCCAGTAATTGCCAATGTTTATTTCTACTCCATAGCACTTTCCTCAACAGATAATCAAACTTCCTAATCGTCATTTCCATCAGATATTGATGGGCATATCAAGCTGCCCATATTTAGTACTGAATTCATCATTTGACCCCTAACGAGTTCTTCCCACCTTATAGTCTATCTTGGTTGGTGGCTTCACCATACACTCTAAAAATCTGGGAATATTTCTCAGCTTCTCTAACTCTTACCCCTACTCCCACACAATCAGTTCCCAGGTTCTGCTGATTTTATTTCCCAAGCAGTATTTGAACCTGACCCTCTCTTCCTTTCCAATGTGCCCAGCTCTACTCCGCCCCCTCATCACGACCATGCTGGAGGGTTGCGGTCGCCTGCTAACTTGTCTCCCAGTCTCCTGGCATCAAGCCCACAGAGAAGCCAGTGATCTATACCAACACAAGCTTGACTCTGTCATTTCCTTGTTTGAAAACCTTCAAAAGGCTTCTCTTCATGTAAGGATAAAGCTCACACTGGAGCCTCACATCTTCCTGGACCATTAGTTTTTCTCACGTGTTGGCAGGGAAAACTTCATTTTTATATGAAAGTAAGCACCATTGTATAATAAAGTACAAAGCAAAATCTGCATTAAGCTTAATTATAACATTTGGACATTAAAATCCACTGTCTTAGTGGCCCCTGCTTCTGTGGTAACATAACTTCCTTCCCCTACAAAGTTCGATTTACTATTTCTTGTCATCTTGTAGGAGAATCTCCCATATATTCCATAGGAGCCAGGAGTTTTATGTGTTTTCTTCACTACTATAGCCCAGAATAGAGTCTGGCACATAGTAGGCGCTCAGTAAATATTTATTGAATAAGTGAAAGAGCCCACAAACTAGTGACCACAGAGCTCGAGGGCTCTGCTCCTTCTCACTGACTCCGGTCCCACTCACCCACCTCTGAAGCCTGCACAGCCGCTCCAAGAACTTTCCCGGCCATCACCCACCATTGAGGTCACACCATTGTTCATGCCAAAGGGCTGGACTCAGAATGAAGCTGGGTCCCACGCAGATGCAGGAAAATAGTCACCTAAGCTTTCAAACAGTCGGTGTGTGCCTGGCATCCCCAATGCCCTCAGCGTTCCACCAGTTCTTGGTTCTTGGCTTCCTTTCTCTTTAGGGGACTCAAAATCAAGCCACAGGACCCTGTAGATTCCATCCCGAACTCCTTCTCTGCATAAGCAGTTATAAGATAAAGACACCCATGCATGCAAATGAGAGCAAGCATCTTAAAGGAAGCAGATAACCAAATGGGCCCTCTTTCGGGCGCAAGATACCCCATGACTCCGGCAAGCCCCTCGGTAATTTGGAGAGTTTATTGGAAAAACTCCTTGTCACCCTCTAGACCTCAGAGTAAGTGTTCCCTGTTTGGGGAAGCATCTGGCCACTGTCTTTCCCTTACCACTCCCATCCAAAGCTGAAACACTCTCAACAGTTAATGCTTTATTCTACCACCTCCAGGCAGCTCCAGGTTGGTGGTTCCTGGGGCTAACACAATTTCCATGACCCTCTCTAAACAAAACAATACAAAACTACAAACATGAAATGAGAAGCGAAAGTGAACGTTATTTATGAGAAAAACCATGTCAAACTACAAAATTATAAAAAGTCAGAAAATACAATAAAAAAAAAAGAATATTGTGTTTAGTTAATTAACTGCCTGATAACTTTAGAATACCTTTCCTATGTGTTTTCCAGCTCATTGATCACATGCTATTTATCGCCTCTTCACAAGACAATGATATCATAATATCATTTTCCATAGAGAAAGGAGAAATATAATTTAGTCTTCTTTTGCCACAGTTGACCAATGTTTTTATTATTTATAACTGGACTTCATAAAACATGCTACATTACACACAAACTATTTTATTGCTACAAACAGGTAAGTTCTGATAAATTCTACTTCACATGATTCCCATCCAAAAAACAATATATCATGTGCTTATAATTGTATATGATAGATTTTCCTAGACATCAATGAAAATCAAAACTTTTGCTTATAGTCGTATACATTGAATGACTGGAAGAACTTTCCACAGACTAGCTTCTGGTTCCCTTTATTTCAGATCTTGATTTTTTTTTCTCCACCCCCGTTCTTTTTGTGGCAGAGCTGAGGAACACAGTCATACCACGTTACAAACTCTGGCCTTCACATCGCAATGTCAGATGAGTTGACACGATAAGCAGTGCATGTATTCCCAAAGCCATTTCTACACCAAGAAGACTAGCAAGAGCTTAACTATACATGGAAGCGACTATAAAACACATAAATATAACCCACTGAGCCCAAGCAAAATATATCTTCAACTCAATTTTCCTTTATCCAAATCCAAAAAATGCCTGTTGCTAGTCTTATGCTACATGACACACGGGCAAGTAAGATTCAGGGAAAGTCAGAGTGGAGAGAATGTGCTTCTGAGTGCAGTTAAAATAGCTAATATTTGCAAATTTCACAAAAACATATGAGCATGTGAACACATGGCTGGAGCTTTGGAACAATCCCAGCAAGTGAGAGTGGTGAAGCTCAAGCTTCATTAACTTGGAAGAAAATCCATTTCTAATCACTGCACTTACCAGATTGTACATTAATTAATTAATTTTATGTCTATTTCCCCCTCCAGACTTTAAACTTCTTACAAATAGGATTATGTTCTATTCTCCTTTGCACCTCCCGTACCTGACAATGTCTGCCATACCATACATGTGTTAACTGAGTTGAGCTGAGATAACAGAGAAGCCAGAACATTTCATGTTAATTTAATGTCTTTTAAGGCTTTAAGTTCTTGCCTGCCATAGAAAGAAAAGCATACTGGTGACAATGTGTTTAATGAAAGGTGACTGACCAAGCGCAAGTTTAACAGGAGGAAAAAAAACTATGTATTGTCCTTAAACATCATGGGAGAATTATGAATTTCAAGCTGCATTACCAAAAGGTAGAGCTTGCCCCTCTGGCCAGAGAACTAAATAGTTTGTCAGCCTTGCTAAATAGCATGTGCCTAAACCAAAGACAACAGAATGAAGAAAGGGATCACAAAGCAGTAGTCAATGAGATTTGGTAAATGATTCCATGCATTTTCATTACATGGCCGGTCTATTCATTCATTCAGCAGGTATTTCGTGAGTTCCCGCTATATGCCAAGCACCGCAGGCTGGGGCTTAAGGGACCACAGCAGGAGTCAGGTCAGACAAGTCCCCAGTCACACGGAGCAGGGGCTTACCCAGGGAGCAGTCATTAACTGAATTATCACACTAATAGCAGGGCAATTGCAAACCGAGATAAGCTCTGAGAAGAAAAGAAGCCAGATTCCATGAAAGCATAAATGAAGGGGTTTGACTTGAGTTGGTGAGACATAGCTTCCTTAGAAAAAAACAGTTTCTGCGGTGTGAAGATGGAAAAGAATTAAGTAGTTGAAGAGGATTGGCAGGAAGCGGAGAATCTAGACAGAGGATCAGAGAGGGCAAAGCTGCCATTGCCCTTCCTAACCTGCTCTCTACTCTTCTCTACCTGCTCGGAGCCCCAAAAGGTTCCCCTCCATGTGTCAGTCAGGTCCTCTGCCCTCTGGACTCAGCTAACTTTCAGTCGCTTATATAAAGAATTTATTCTCATTCCCTCTCCCTGCAGGGCCCTGGGTTGGCAATCACTGTGATGCTCTCTGGCTGGGTGGCCTTCCCCGATAGCTACAGCTCAGGCCATCCCAGGAACCTCCAGTCATTCTTTCCTCTGGGATCTTCAGGGGCCTGCACTCTTGATAATAGTTCCAAGGTGCTTCATCATCTCCGGCTGGCTTCCCTTAGCCCTGCTTATAACTTTGTAAATAGTCCCTCATAAAAGCTCCTCAATTACACAGTTTGAATGTACCAGTTAGTTCCTGCTGGGAATGTGATAGGATACGTGTAAGAAACTGAAAGATGGCTGTAGTGTGAAATACGTGGAGGGGTGCGAGGTGTGACTGGAGGTCTCCTTAGGATCCAGACTCTCTAGGACCTTCTGAGCCATTTTGAGAATTTGAATTTTTGCTGTAAGAGCAGTAGACAAACAATGAAGTGTTTTAAGCAAGAGAGACATAACGGGGTTTGTTGTTTTTGTCTAAACTAGAGTGGGTAGAGAAATAAGTGGGAAGTGAGGAAATGGAGAGAACAAGGATCACCATTATTCATGAGCAGTTTGGCTTTGAAGGGAGGGAAGCTTTAGGGTCGAAGCTAGAAAAGGGAGGAGGGTTGATGAAAGGTTTTATTAAAAGGCAAAAGAGAAAAAGAATGGGAATATTCCAGGGAGGAAAATGCAATAGAATGTACATGGAAGAGATAGGAGATAGGTTTGCATAAGGGCAGGAACAAGCACCAGCCATAAATAGAAAGAGTGTCCCTTGTTCAGTTCCCCATCCCGTATAACAGGAGGGAGTCGATGTAAATACAAAACTTTCATTTGCGTAAGTGTTAGGTAGCATAAATTTCATGGCGGTGCTTTTCCTATCTTTGTAAGACAGAAGGAAAGGTTGTTCATCACTGAGAGTCAGAGAAAATGTCGAGAGGATGTAGTGGGGGAGCAGAGGTTTGATAACAACAGAGATGCTTTAAAATATTTACTTTTAAGACTGGAAGGGAAAGTCGGACCAGATTGTTGCAAGTGTGCCAAGTAGTTTTGAGACTACTTTTGAGTTTAATTACCAACATGGATGTCCCTCTCCCCACCTTTACCGTAAGCCTGCTAGGCCCAAGAGATTTAAGTGGACCCGGCGTAGAATTTGACCCTAAAGGTCGACTTAAGACTGAGACTCGAGTTCTTGGTCCAAGGATGAGCATGTGCCCCAAGCCAGGCCAATGCACAGACCAAAACTTTCACTACCATTATCAGGAAGGATGGTTTTTCCCTCTCACTGCTATTACAAGTACAAAGATAATGTAAGCTTAGTTAAGGTTGCTAGATGTCACCTTGTCATCAAGCTGTAGAGAGAAGCAGAGTCCTATGCTATTACATGAAGGTCTAGATCCAGCAATGTCTCAAGCTTGACCACCCCTTTAGCTTTCCATTTAAATGAGCCAATATGTTTTCATTTTTGCTTAGCCTAGCTTAAGTAATTTTTTGTCTGACTTATACATTAATTACACAGTAATCATAAATGTATAGCCCTGCCAACCTCTCTTCTTGCTTTCTCTAGAAATGCCTCACTGCTTGAATGGGGGCATAGAACAATGTAGGTGGCTACCAGGATTTATAGAGGAGAAAAGTTTGGGCAGGAAAATGTAACAATAAGAAAAACGTACAAGAGAACCAGCATAAGCCTCATGGTCAAGTTCCTTTCTATAAGCTACATGCCAAATCTCATGGGCCTAAGGTTAGGATTGGACTTGGATGACACATATATTCAAGGCTAAAGCCCCATTGAGAAAAATCTAATCTGGTCACCCCTCCCCAACCCCAACTCCACTATCACTGGCCAAGGCAAGGAGGTTCTTGGCAATGTTGCATTCACCGCAGACAAGGCAACTTCTGGAAAGATCTGCTACTGATATTAAAAAAGGGAGAATAAAAAAGAGAATCAGCCCTGGCTGATGTAGCTCAGCGGATTGAGCATCGGCCTGCGAACCAAAGGGTTGCCAGTTTGATTCCCCAGTCAAGGCACATGCCTGGGTTGCAGGCCAGGTCCCCAGTAGGGGGTGTGCAAGAGGCAACCACACATTGATGTTTCTCCCCTTCTCTTTCTCTCTCCTTCTCTGTCTAAAAATAAAATAAATAAAAGTCTTTTTAAAAAAGGGAATCAAAGGAGGTGGGGAATAATTAAAGAATGTAAAATAAGTCTAAAAATAGTAAAAAGAATTCTGTTGTATTTCCAGCTATACCAGAAGCAACAGCCAGCAATTTCTGAAAACAAGACAGAGTGTGAAAGTTCATCTTTCCTGCTGAATATTCTTCATAGCTTCTTATCGGGAAGCAGAGAAAAGTGCAGGAGGTCCATGAATCATCTACACTTGTTCCTGGCAGGAAACTTCTAATAATTTATACATTCCATCTGGATGCAGCTTAAAAGACTAATTACCAGTGATGCCAACTAATACATAGTAAGATGAATGGATGAGGACCCTTAAAATGAGGCCAACAGGAGCCCAAACTCAGTATGACTACAAGCAGACAAAAAGTTTTCCTACAACATAAGCAGATGGTATTTAGAGTTTCCAATTTGATACAAGCAAAAGGCAGACCCCTTGTTGGGTAAATTATTTAAACTTCACTCCAAGATCAATAATTTAATTTAAAATGTCACTTGTACCTTTGCATTATCACCTTTACCTTTGGAAACTAGGAACATAAAAAGGTTTCTGAAAGAAGGAAAGGCCACCTGGTCCACCCTAGTTACCACTCATGGTTAATTATTATTAATATTAATAATTTTACATAAAAGCACACAAACCTTGAGGCTCCAAACTCCTTCAGTAGACATTATACATCAGGTAAGTCTTGCTGAGCCACAAAGCTGGGGAAGTAATTAGCTAGTAAATCCCACTAGAAAAAAAAAGCATTTAATCAAAATAAAAGTTGAGCTCCTGTACAGTATGTAATGACCTTTACCTGAAAGACCATATATTTCCTAGACCCATTTTCATACAAGATCCAATTCCCATTACCCTTTGAAGTCAAAGTCACCTTTGTACACAGAAGATACAGATGGAAACTTGGAAGCAAACGAAGAGTTCTAGTTTTGTCCTAACTACCCTTATGAAGCATTGTCCATGCCTGAAAAACATATATACGGTCATTTTAAAATCATAAATAATTTTTCTCATAAATGCCTTTTTTATAGTTAGGCTTTGCCCTATTGTGCCTGTTTTAACTTATTTTGGGAATATTTTTGTAGAGTAAATAACAGCGGAAATTTTATTTCATCTTACACTGAAGATAGAGAATTTCCATGACTTGACCGATGCTATACCGTTAGTAATCAGGGTTTGTATAATCAGTGCACTATTCAGACCACTGAATCGGCGGTTCTCAAACTTTTTTGTTCTATACATTCTTCCTTTTTCTTTCTAATCTGCAATATCCATGCCTTACAGCTAGTATCCGCTCAGAGTAGACATTCGAAAATTCTAAAATTCATCATATTTGTTCTGACTTTGCCCGACAATTTAGGCCATACTCACATAATGAGAACTAGACAATTTTCTCACCCATGAAACAGAAACACCAAACTTGTGAGATAATACAGAGAAAGCACACAGCGCGGCGCATGGTACATAGTGTTTCGTCATCGTAACAACTATCTATTACAAACATGGTTTTGTTGTTTTTCCCTGCTTCCTTTGGCCCACTTCTCCATATTCCCCCTCACCAGGTCGAGTTATGCTGTCTTACTCTGACAGACTGCATACTTCCCAGCAACCCCGAGAATTATTATTCCATGATCATTTTTATTTACTTTCCTCATTTCTTTTTAGGTCTCACATAACCTTTCTTTAGCCCCAAATCTTACTAATTATTGTCGAGCCCTCTTCTGTTCATAAATAACCTCCAAAGGCCATTTGTAACTCTGTTCCTGAAGAACACTTGACCTGTGTCACAATTGTCATATGCCTGCCTTGAGGCCACAGCCCCTGTGACGCCCAGTAACTTTCCTGCCCTGCCCCCATAACCTACAACACTTACTAACTGCCCCCTCCGCTCACTCTTCTCCTAATCCAGTCATCTACACACTTGAAGCCAGGTGGAAATTCAACTCACATAAGTAGATTTTACATCCTTCCAACAGCAGCCCTGCCTCAGCCCTTGTACTTCTGGCCTCCTACTCTCGTCCTGTTTAAAATGGAAAAGGCAGGAGTGCAGGATCGCTGAATCAAAAGGAGGCGGCATCTAAGCCCAGTTCTGATTACAAGTGTCACGCTCTTTCTGAAATATTTCTGAGGAGTGAGAGGACAAGCAGATTTATAGGGTACATACTTCACTGGTTTTTATTTTGGTGGTGCGTGTAGATGAGAAAAGATTAAAAGCCCAAACAAATGTCTAAATCAATGTGCACACCCCTGCACTACATTTCCCGGCCAAAGGCACCATGGATAGCACTCCAGAAGGGAAAATGGCTCTTGGTCTGCTCCTCCCAGGAAATGGAAGGGAGAAGAAATCCCAAAGAATTAGGAGGGAAGTCCCAAATTGTCAAAACTATATTTCATGAGAAACAGTGACTCAATTTTTCATATGAGTTTTCTTTCAAGACTTAAGTACCAAAAACTAATTCAAGGGCTTGGATATGGTGTATTTCAAGGTAGGATTTATATTGAAGATTTAAGGGCCTGGGGTGTTATTTCTACCGGAAATATGAGTCTAGAGGAAGAACAGTACAGTGATTAGAGAACAGCTTCCAATCTCATGGCTCTGAATTCAAATCTCAGGTGAACACTTCCTCACCAGGTGAAACCAGACAAGCCTCTAAGCATTATGCATGATACTTAACTTCTCGAACCTGTATGCATTGCCTATGACATGAAGAATTAACACTGTGCTCCTAGATTTACATCGTGCAAATTATACGGGGTTATTTGCAATCATTAAACTAGCTGATAGTAATTCTTATATAAAACTTAGTTTTTAAAGAAGAACTGTGGTCGTAAACACAGAAACAGATGCCTACATTTGAGTTTCTATTTTACTGAGAGTGATATTGGGGACACAGGTGCCTGCCTAGGCCTTTCGAACGGCACTCGACAACAAGCAGCGACTGTTCCCCTCCCAAATCTAGTCTCCGTTCTGTATCTGGATCTGAATCAGTGCCACCCACCCCTGGCATCCAACACCTCACCACCTTCTGTTCTTTCCAACTGGTAATACTTTTGACTTCAGCACTGGCTTCTGTTTCAATGCTTAAATGCTGAAGTTCACTGTGCTAGCAGCCACCTTTCATATCCGAAAGAATCCAGCACTCAGAATGTAAAGGAAAAATGTTTATTTCCAGAAGCTGGGGATATGGTATAACAATGAGGGCCAGGTTACACGTGTGATCAGTTTGGCCTTTTGCATGTCAATTAACATATTTCACTTGGATGTTTTATTGGTGGCAAAATCCTATAGAGGGATGTTATTATGCTCATACTTTAATGTTTTAGGGGTCAGCATCTCACACACAGATATCCACGGACATACCTTCAAATGCAGAATGGCTATTTTATCATTTTAAATGATTTAAGCCAGTGAAAGGACACCATTTGTTTGCCCAATAGTCCATTGACATGGAAATGGTTAGCTGAGTGCAGCTCCCCTGAAAGTCTCCTCCCCTCTAGTACCAATTACAGAATATGAAAGGTGTACTCTGCTCGGCCTGCTCAGGATAATAAATCACTAAATTGGAAGCTCTGGTTACCTTGCTGATTTTGATAAGAAAATTAATAGAATTAGCAGCTTATCTGCCCAACCAGGAGATTCACCTTATGAAAAAGAAGAGAAGGGAAAAAAAAAAAAAGAATGAAAAAGAAAAGAGGAAAAAAGGAATCTATTTCTATGGCCAGAGATGCCTGTATTTCTTCCTGGTGACAGAAAGACAGTTCAGATAGTTTCTTGTGGCCCCCTGTGGTGATAAAGCTCGACTGAAAACAATGCAAGAAGCACTATAAATTATTGTCTACTCGTTTTGTTTTCATGCATAATTAGAGCTGGACAAAGCCTACACTGGATTAGACATTATATAAGGCTGCATCAAGCAAACTCCAGCATTGGTTTTACTACTGATAAACAAGAATTCTAAACAGCCCAAAATTGAAAAGTGGTGAGGATGAGATTATGTCCAAAAAGAGGATTTACTGTCTTGTGTTTTCTTGGCAAGGGGGTACGAGAGTGCCTTTTTTTTTTTTTTTTTTTTTTTTTTTTTGTTCTAGGGAAGGATAATTGTTTGCAATAAAGCTGCTGCTCTCAAAACAGAATGGGAAGACAAGAGTCATTTGTTTAAAAAGATCCTTAGTAGCCTGCCCCTGCTTCTTTCTTTTCTTAAATATATATGAAAATCTGTAATTATTGCTTTGAGGAACATTTTTCAGCAGCTGTAAATGATAATGAGTCAATCACTGCGTGCTCCCGTTTTTTTACTCCAGCAGCTGCAGACCTACCCATTCAAAGCAATTAATTGACATTCGTAAAGTGCTTTGAAACTGAGAAGTGGTGCCTCATAAGCACTAAATATTGTTCTTATCGTGGATGCATTAGGAATTAGGAAAACCAGCCTCTCTTCAGACAAGCCTTAGAAGAACAGCAGGAACTCTCCTAAAACTCCAAGGCACCCAAAACCACATTCAGATGAACAGACCATTTGAAGACACATCAGAGGTTAATTACTGAAGATAACATCACTGGAAATTATGTATCAAGTGTTGAGCAGAGTAAAGCTTTAGCTCTCTGATACATTTATCATTTTCACACATTCATGCCTGTGTGTTAACTTGCACGACACTTTTTTTGAAAGCACACTTTCTAAGCAATATATGTTTGAGAAGGCAGTGCTTGTTTGAACAACTCGACTAAGTTAAGACGTTCATAGATCATCAGGCCAATTTAGAGAAGGTCTGGCATTGTTATTATTTTGGGGGGGAAAATCACTGTACTAAAACCAAAAAATACTCTAGATTATCTCAAATGTTCCTTATTTTTTAGCAATATATTGATTTTGGAAAAAGGTTGAGCATGAAATATTGGTATAATTTCCAACAGATTTCACTGTTTTCATTCCATATTTCAATTTTCTTAAAATTTTTATTGATAGATACACCTCTGCTATCTGCATTATTGACAGTGTTGGTCATAAGAGGGGTTGGTCTGTTGACAGTATGTGTTTCGAAGCACAAAATAAAAGAAAATTTATAAAGATATCTCACAGAGATAGCTACAATTGAAATATTATTTCTTGGGGCAATAACTCTAGAGATGAAGTCATAAACCTGCTGGCATCCATTGCTGTTAAGAAGAGCTATGGGTAGCAGAATTCTGTCCCAATCATAGACCGAGCACATGGATTGGTTTTCTTCTTTCTGATCCTGAAAAGCAGCAGCTTGCTTAAAAATCCTTTGTTGCTAAGCAATTACGTGTTGACCATTCAACACCATTTCTTTATTGAGAAATGAAGAAAATTACAGATGGTTAGCACCACCCAGCAATGCTTACACACATATTTTGAAACCAAAGCTAAAATATTTTTGAATCAAACAATGAAACAAGTGAACATGCATACACAATTCTGCAGGGGGGGGAAATCACAGAATACTATGTGATAGCCATATATAAGGCAATTCATTAATTTTGATGCCATTAAAACAAAAACTGCAATCCGTGCTGTTTGTTTTTAAAACCTGTACCCAAACTTGGCTTTCTCAATTTTTAAAGATAATCTTTTTTTTCAAAACGGATCACTTCAGTAAAGACTTTGAACACTGGGGAATTTAAATGTTTAAATAAAACTTTCTGATTATCAATTTAATTGTCCAAATAAAACTACAAAGTTTTGTAAAATTAAAGCAATGACATGTGGGCCCCTTTTCCCTGTCATCCTAGCTGTCTCAAGTCTGGTAAACAGAGCAATTTCTCTCCAATAGTACAGGAGTGGTCAAAAAATGCCAATGAACAACTCTTCTAAACTAGCACAGATTTAAGTGAAAAATAGAAGGAAATAATGTTAGCATTCCTCCCATTCCAAATCACCTTAGAAACCTACTGTAGCTTCCTAGAAAAAGAGCCCTGCATCTGAGGACATGCTTTTAGGATATTTGTGTCCTTTCTCCTAACATACTTTACACTGGTGTGTCTTCTTCAAAGGGGTGGTTTTATTTAAAGTGTTTAACCTAGGCGTGGCTGGGTATCTCAGTTGGTTGGGGTATTCGTCCAGTACATCAAAAGAGTGCTGTTTTGATCCTCTGTCAGGGCGCATCCCAGGTTGCAGGTTCGATCTCTGTTCGGGGTGCATACAGGAGGCCAGCTGATTGTGTTTCTCTCCCCCTCTCTCTCTCTTCCTCTCTCCATTCCTCTCTCTCTAAAATCAGTAAATATATATCCTCAAATAAGGAGGAGTAAAAGGGAAAAAATAAAAATAAAAAAATAGAATGCTAAACCTGAACAACTGTAACAGTGCCTCTTCTATATATTTATGGGACAGAAATGATAACTGCCTAACCAACTTTTCCTCCAATTAGAGTTGGGCTTTAATTTAAACAGATGGAAATCAAGTTACATGATCATGTAACCAAAAAAAGGGATTTGAGAGAAAGAAAAGAAAACTAATTTTATTTCTAAATTAAACTGGGGCCAGGCACTTTACAGTGATAATCTGATGTAACCCTCACAATTCTTCAAGGGAGGTGTTATTGCCTGTATTTAAAAAGTGAGACATCTCCATGATACTGTCATAACTACGTATGGCATCAGGTGGGTACTAGATTTACTGGGGTGATCATTTCATAAGTTATATTAATGTCTAATTACTATGTTATAACCCTTAAACTGATATATTATATATAAAGAATATATATGTTATATATAAAAATATATAAATATATAAATATAAATATATATTCTTTAATTGTAGGAAAACAAGCTCATAGATTCAGAGAACAGATTGGTGGTTGCCAGAGGCAGTGTAGGGGGTAGGCAAAATGGGCAAAAGGAGGTCAAAGGTAAAAACTTCCAGTTATATAATAAATAAGTCATGGGGATGTAATATACAGCAGTGACCATAGTTAATAATACTGCTTTGCATGTTTGAAAGCTGCTAAAAGAGTAGATTTTAAAAGTTCTTATCACAAGAAAAAAATTGTAGCTATGTCAGGTAATGGGTGTCAACTAGACTTGCTGTGGTGATCATTTTGCAATATATACAAATATAAAATCATTATATTGTACATCTGAAACATAATGTTATTTGTCAATTTTTCCTCAATAAATAAAAACTTACCATCTTGAATAAAAAAATAAAATAAAATAAGAAAATAAAAAGAAAGACATCTGCGGTTCCCAGATTAAGGACTTCGCTCAGGGAAGGACAGAGGTGGCACTGTAAGTTGTATTTAGGACTGTGTGACCCCAAAGCAAATGCACTCCCACTATGCCACATAGTCTCCCTGCCTGCTAAAGACCAAACAACTTTTTAAGTTAATTGCCCATAGAAATAGCTGTAAAATAAGAGACATCAAGTACTGCTGTGGTTAAGAGACACTGTCCTCTGTCATGATTTCCTCCATAAAGAAAGAATATTGAATTTACTTTTAACTAATAAAGAAACAGCAAGTAGCTTGGTGGCATCACCCAGGTGTCAGACTAATCACCCGAAACATTTTTGCAAATAGCACCAAATGAATTTGACCTCAAGAACAGTCTTCATCCATTCCTGGATGAGCACACCTTTCAAGACTTAGCACATTTGTTCTGCACTAATAGTAAAATTGGATTATACCTATTTCATATAAGCAATAAAAAGCTAATCCCTCATAAAACACAGTCTAATAAGTTCTTTTTTTAACCATGAATCAGCTAATCTGCTGACCAAGAACTCTCACAAATGCCTGCTGAATACAACTTCTTACCTCATAATTTACTTCTGCCTCTGCTCATTGCCCACAGATGAACTCAAATCACACATGAAGCACATTGAGCCTGTGCTCATAAATTTCAGTTGACCTATAATTGGTGATACCAAAAAGTCAATACAACAGAACCAGAGCCTTCTTTCATAAGCTCAAACATTTTCCAGGTTCACTAAAAACAAATGAATAAACAACTGTTCTAGAAACGTGCCACTGTGTTCAGACGTAGGTCTTGTACGCATTGCTGTGTCTACAGTGAAAGACAGGGGAAAAATTTAGTGAACAGGTGTGTTGCGACCTGTCCAGGCTGGGCAGGTTCATGAGATTCAGGCAGAAGATAAGAATATTCACAGAGCCATTTGGACACCTGGCATGCCTTTATTCAGGGGTGGGCTATCCACACACGCTGCATGTCACCTGCATGTCGCCTGTCCCCTCTGTGTGTCAGTGTCTGCACACATGCACAGTAAGAAGTCCCTACCTTCTTAAGTACTGGCACAAACAAAGCCGGCATCAGCCCAAAAGGTGAAGTAACATAGCATGAGCTGTGCATGCAAGCCCACTTGATGTTATGGGAACCATTTATCACACCCAGACTCAAGACTATGAGAACACACTTTATCAAGCTCCTTCAAGGTTGTGAGAAACTGCTTCCCTCTCATTATCCAGACATCTGAGTAAGGAAGCCAGACTGCCTCCACTTATCCTACAATGGCATATGTGGCCTCGAAATCCCTTCAAAATAGACCAAAATAAAAACAAATATGAAATAATTCTATTACATCATCTGAAAATTTTGAAGGGTTTAATTTTGAATTGTGACTCAAAATCAGCCCAGAATCTCTTTAATCACACAAATAATAATGACTGTCTTCAATGTTCTTCCCCTATCAGGCAATATTATGTTTTTAATACAGGACTGCTTGACTCTGATAGGGCTGCTCTTACATATAGATCAAGAGTTTTCCACCCAAACTTTATCTGAGTGCCACTGTTATAAGTTGACTTGTATCCCCCAAAATTCACATATTGGAGTCCTAACCCCTGGTAGCTCAGAATGTGACCTTATTTGGAAATAGGGTCTTTACAGAGATAATGAAGTTAAAATTAGTTCCTTACAATAACCTCCAATATGACTGGTGTCCTTATAAAAAGAGGAAATGTGGACTTGGATACAGGCACACTCAGAGGGAAGGTAGTGTGAGGAAACACAGCGAAAAGACAGCCATGTGATTAGTGTGATGCATCTACAAGTCGAGAAATGCCAAGGATTGCCAGCAAACACCAGCAGCTAGAGGAGGCAAGGAAGATCTTCCCTAGAACTGTTGGAGAGAGCATAGCTGTTCTGAGCCACTAAGTCCTGGGAACTTTGCTGCAACAGCTCTAGGAAGCTAACACAGCCACAGCACGGTTCCATTTCATCACTGCCTGTTTCTCCTGGGGAAAGAAAACATTGTTCCCAGGATTCAAAACTAATTCCAACCCACATACCAATTCTAATAAACGGTTAGGGACTCCTGGAGTGCTGTGTTGAGAAAGGTTCACAGCTTAAACTCAGAGTCAAAAAAAGGGGGGGAGGTCCATCAGGACTCCTTATTTGAGATACAGGAGGATGCACGTTGAAATTAAGCTATACATTGGCCATGACTGACACTAAAACTTTATCAGTCTGGTCATCAATACTAAAGTATAAATTATTTTCTGAGAGTCTTTCCAATAAAGACCATATGAGGGTGGAATTTGGAGGAGATGGTTTAAAAGCAGGTTTAGAGAAATAGAGATTGCCCCCAAGATAGCAGGCCCCGGAAAGAGCCCTGTGTGGTCTGGGATTGCATGAAGACTCTGGAATTGCAGAGGCCTAGAAAGCTGTTCAGAAGAAAGGAGAAAGGATGCCTCTTTTACCTACATCACAGTTTTGTCCAGAGAGCCCTGCTGCTTCTCTCTACCGGGCTGTTTCTCATTAATAGAGCCAGAAGCATTAGATTCCCGTCCAAAGGCAATGGCCTACTATTATAGAACACAAGACAATATCTTTGTCACATTGCAATTTCCTATAAATTACTATAGTAATTAATATAATTGCGGCATTGGTGTGAGAAAATAGAAGACCTATGTTTATAAGGAAACAATTGCATAAAAGGTTATATTTCAAATCAGAGGATGAGATAGATAGTCAATAAATAGTGGTGAGTCAATTTGCTAATCACCTAGAAAAAATTAAGTCAGGTCCAGGCCTTAACTCAATATAGAACAGCAAATCTGGATCTATTAAGAGACTAAATATTAAAAAATCAAATTTATAAAAATACAGGTAAAACTATCCAACAATATTTTTATAATCTTGGTTTGGGAAGGCCTTCCTAAGAAAGACTCAGAAGACTAAAGGAAATAGACTGATAGATTTAACCAACAACAAAATTAAATACTTCTAGGATTAAAACAACACTACAAAAAAATGTGAAAAGATAAATAGCACACTGGGGAAAAAATAGTAAATAAGCAAATGTAAATGAACACTGACTCTGAAAACAATTATTGTTAAAAAAGAATATTATCTTCTACAATTCAAAATAGGCCTGGCTGGTATGGCTTAGTTGGTTGGAGCATCATCCCATACACCAAAAGGTTGCAGATTCAATTCCCAGTTAGGGCACATATGGGAAATAACCAATTGATGTTCCCCTTCCTCTCTCTCTCCCCACCTCCTCTCTTTCTAAAAGCAATGAAAAAATTTCCATGGGTGGCATTGCCACATGACAATAGCAGACAAGGAAGTTAAAAATTATTATAACTGTTTCTTTTTTGTTTTTTTTTAATTTATTATTGCTCATTATGTTTGTTATGTTCAAAAAATTAAGTATAGACATGGAACATATTAAAAGACCGACTGAGTTTTAGACATGAAAACTATGATGTCTTTGAAGAACACACACTAGATGTGATCAATACCTAATTAAATAAGATAAATAGGATAAAAGATTAGTTAATTTGAATACATCCAAATAGAGACATTCTAAAATAACACAGAGAAAAATATTCCAAAAAGAAAGAAAGAAAAGAACATCCATGTATTGTGGGACAACTTCAAGCAGACTAATAAATATGTTTCTGGCTCCCCATCAAAAAAAAAAAGGAGGGGGGAGGAAAGACAAAGAAAAAAAATTTGAAAAAATAATGATCAAATATTTTCTAAATTTAATGAAAATTATAAACCCATAGATCAAAAAATCTCAAAGAAACACAAGCAGAAGAAACAGGAAGAAAACTATGGTAAAGCACATTATAACCTAATTGCTTAACAGCAGTGATAATATCAAGAACAAACTTTAATATCACCTCATACCCGTCAGAATGGCTATCATCAATAAATCAACAAATAAGCATTGGTGAGGATGTGGATAAAGGTACCCCTCATGTACTATTGGTGAGAATGCAGCCACTATGAAAAACAGTATGGAGGTTCCTCAAAAAATTAAAAATGGAACTGCCTCATGACCCAGTGATTCCACTTCTGGGTATATATCTAAAGAAACTCAAAACACTAATTCAAAAGAATAAAAACACCTCTATGTTCATTACAGCATTATTTACAGTAACCAAAGTATGGATCCTGAGTGTCCACAGAAGATTGAATAAAGAAGATGTGGAACACGTATAGAATGGAATATTACCTGGCCATAAAAAGGAATGACATTTGCAACAACATGGATGAAGCTAGAGGGTATTTTGCTAAGTAAAATAAATCAAACAGAGAATAACAATGACCATGTAATCTCATATGTGGGATATAAAGTACAGCATAGGGAATATAGTCAATAATATTATAATAACTATATGGTGCCAGCTGGGTTCTAGACCTATCAGTAGAGATCACTTTGTAAGTTATATAAATGTCTAACCACTATTCTGTAAACTTGAAAGTAATATAATATTGAATGTCAAATCTAATTTAAAAATTTTAAAAAGAAAAAAATAACAAAATAAAAATAAATAAAAGCAGCCAGATTTTAAAAGACATATTACACACAGAAAAGAACAGATGAAAGGATGACAGCATATTTCTCAGCACAAACAGCGTAAGCAAGAAAACAATGGACCAACATCTTTACTAAAAGAAAAGAAAATTATTAATCCAGAATTCTATACCAAGGAAAAAAGCTTTCAAAAAGTAAGGCAAAGTAAGTTTTACAAACATAAAATTGCTGAATAAACTAATCACAAGCAGACTCACGTTACAAGATATGCTAAAGGATGTGCTTTAGGCAGAAGGCAAATGATATCACATGGAAATATTGATCTACACAAATAAGAATCCTGAAAGAGATGACGATAATAGGAAACATATAATATTTTTTATCATTTGAGACTCTTTAAAAGATCATTTGTGACTCCAAACAGATGAAGAGCTCCTTTTTGGGGTGGTGAAAATGGTCTAAAATAGACAGTGGTGAGGATTACACAACCTTATGAATATACTAAAAACTACTGACTTTTTTACCTTACAAGGTAAAAATGGTGAGTTTTATGGTATGTGAATTGTATCTCAATACAAAATATTTTCCGTAATTGATTAAGCAAAAATAGCAGAGTATACAGGATTTATAACATATGTAAAAGAAAAATACATGATAATAATAGATGTTAATTCTCCCCCAAATTGAACTACAGATTCAATGCATTCCCATTCAAAATTCCAGCAGGATATCTTTGTAGAAATTGACAGATAGACTTAAAATTCATATGAAATGCAAAGGACCTGAAAGAGCCAAAAACAACTTTGAAAAGGAAGGACAAAGTCAGAGAAGTGTACACCCACTAGAATACAAAGATTTTAAAGATTAAAAATACCCACTATTGACAAAAATACAGAATCAAAACTCTTATAGCACCTTTGGGAGTGTTCACTGTATACCCTCTGACTCAATGGGCCCACCCTAGCTATACACCAGCAGGCATACGAGCACATGTGCACTGAGAGGCATGTACAAGCATGTTCGAAGCAGCACTAATCATAATCAACTAAAAACTGGAAACAACCCAAATATTCATCGGCAGTGGAATAGATAAATTGTAATAGATTCATACAACAGATTTCTAAGCAACAAAGATGAACGACATGGATAAATTTCAAACATAATTTTGACTGAAAGGGATCAGACATGTCTTATGAATAATTCTGTAAAATTCAAAATTAGGCAAAACTTATCCATAGTGTTTACAGATGCCTGCTAAGGTGGAAAAGTATAGAGAGGAGCAAGAAAGTGATTACCACAAAAAACAGGAAAGTATCAGTTATGCTTAGTGAGAAAGAAAAGGAAAAGGAAAGAATGGGCATCCAAGGAAACTTCTAAGGCACTGGTAATGCTAACTTTCTTGATTTAGGTAATGATTACATGACATTCATTTTGTAATAATTCATTAATTTTTTACATTTTGTTTTAAGCACACTTTCACAAGTGAAGTATATGAGACCTGTCTGGGAAAGGTCCAACCATTGTTAATATAACAAGAACAGTTTGCGCAACATCAACGTAACCTGGCAGCCCAGGAGAGTGGACTGGAATGTATATGTGTTAACAATGATGACTTCACTGTACTAATCAGTAGGGGCGGTAGATGCCATTGAGTGAGCATGTGTGCTGTGTGGCTGTTGCATTCAAAAAGAGCAAGTAGAGCAAAGAAACTGCATCAAAATTTGCATTAAGCTTGAAGGTTCCTCTGTGGAAACTATTCAGATGATTCAGGAGGACAATGTTATGGGCAACTGGTGATTGGTAGCTTCGTCAGACAATGTACCCACTCATGCCCATCTTATGTGGAGTTTTTTGGCAAAACATCAAATCACCCAGGTGACTCAGCCCCCGTACAGCCCAGATTTGGCGCCCAGAGACTTCTGACTTTTCCCAAAACTAAAATCACCTTTGAAAGGGAAGAGATTTCAGGCCGTCGATGAGATTCGCGAAAATACAATGCAGCAGCTGATGGTAACTGGGAAAACTGTGTGAGGTCCTACGTACAATGTTTCTTGTATCTTGTATCTTCTTCAATAAATGTCTCTATTTTTCATATTATATAGCTGGATACTTGTGGGTCGGGGGATCCCTTTGTATTCACTGTAGTGGAATTAGAGTTCTGGCTACATGATGAATCTGCTTTCTTTGTTCCAAATAGCCTGTAACATTTTATTCTATATAAATCTATACTATGTGAGTTTCTTTAAAATAGTCATATATTATTTAGGATTAAAAGCAATTGATTTATGAAACATAGGGAAATGAAAGATTCTGGGATTCCTGGAAATGAATAAAAGTGAATTAAATGAATGGAAATTTAATCAAAAAGGAAGAAACTGCTCCTATTCTCAGCCGGCTTAAAATCTTTGGGAGAGTGGTAGTAAAGAACAAATTCTCATGCCTCTCGCTTCACCCCATCAAAGACTCTTAGGTTTTTTCCAGGAGTATAATGTAAATATGAGTAAGAGAATTGATTTTTTATCAAACATACTAGAATAAATCAGATGAGTTCTATTCCCTTCAAGGTATTCATCTCAGGAAGTTAGACACTTTTTCCAATGAAGTTTCATTAATGCAAACATTTTGGTATGCCTCTTGGAGATTTGCTTTCAGAATCTGTGGCATTCTTTTGATAACCTGAAGGATGGTAAATTCACCATTTGAGAATAAACTGAGAAAGTTATTTGGATCCATGCCTGATAAATAACAAGGGAACTTGTGCAGAGTGTATTGATTTAATCAAAAAAATAAAATAAAATGAAGCATGGCTGTTAAAAAAAAAAATGGAAGTAATCTTAAAAGAAATTCCCAAAGAAAAGTTTCTTCCAAAAACTAGTTTGAGTAATGACAGCATTATTTAAATAAGTGTTTTGACTCTTAATAATCATTTTGGAGACAAGTATATATTCCATTCACTTACTGAACAAATGTTCATTGTGTCCATCTGTATAGTAGTATTGTTCCAGACCCTCCGGGGAAACAGCAGTGAACAAAAATGGGGGGCAGAACCTTGCCCTCATTTATCTAATTTGAATATGTGCTCATTAACAATTCACAAAATTAACAGTTACACTTTACTTTCTGAATTTGTGTGTTCAACGATTATAATGAACACATCTGTATCATCTCTACAGTATTTTTGGTGTTATGAGTCATCAGGGCTTAGTGTTATAAGTCCTTTGAGGGCAGGTCAGGGGTTAAATCTTGTCCAACACATGACATAAGCCTGCAGATGATAAACATCCAAGCTGCTTTTCCAGTGGAAAATTGAGTTGCTTATATTTCACTGCAGGGCTTTTAGTAAAGAAATAGAGTTGATACTAAAACAATATATGCTGATTTAGTTTGATTTGACAAGAATAACTTTAAAAACTCACAAATACATTCATAAAAGTAAGGATAAAGTCAGGTCCATTGAGCCTAGTAGGAAAAATTTGGTCAAGTAGGTCCCCTAATTGTATCCCAATCTAGTGGCGAGGATTTTCCACCGTGCCGAGGGAAGACAGCCCCACACTAATCTAGTAGTTCACAGCTCAGCGCCTGAAATCTCTCAGGGCAACTGGAAACAGGGTGTTGGCATCTGGAAATAAGTGGCTACACACACACCTCAGACTCTGAAAAAAAAGCTGGCATACTAACTGAAATCTCAGAATTGAGGAGTCAGAATGTGGGGAGTCCCTTCCCCCACTCTTCGTCCCACAGCGGTCACCACCAGCACCTCGTCATGCCTAATCTTACCTCATCAAAAACCTGTTCCATTTTTTAAATGCATGGAAAAAGCTCAACATTCAAACGCCATTGCCCCAACTTCTCTGCAGAGGCTCAGAGTTTTATCAACGTTATTAGCAGTACATTTTAATGAAATCTGCCATGAGGAGGAAATCAGTAAGAATGAGGCGTTCTGCTGGCACCAGAGGGTGGGTACTTGTCTGACCCTGTGGCCCCAGGGCAGAAGAACACAGAACCCAGAAGGAAGGGTCTAGATAGAGTAATAGCAGAGAGGGGAAAGAAGAGGGGAAGACTGTGAACGAAGATCCATTTCTACAGCATAAAGAGTAATGTCAAGGTGGTGAAAAAATGAGGATCAAGGAGTAAGGAAAGAGTTCTGCTTCCAATCAGGCTGCTGAAGATCACAAGACAGAGAAGGGTGAGCCCATTCCAGGTGGGGGCACCACAGGCAAACGCACCCGCTATAGGTGGGGGACTTGATGAGGTTAATGAGGGAAAACTGGACTGTGAACAGCCATGCCCAAGCTGGTATGTTGATTGGAACTAGGAGAAGCCCAAAACACACATGGCCCATCCATTCTCCTATACAGGGCTCTCACGGGATCCAAGGTTGGGGAGCACTGAGGACTTGCAGCCAGACACAGAGAGACCTCCATCCAGAGGCACGGAAATCTAGGGCAGAGCTGGATGGCAAAGGAAAGGGCCACAATCTCCTCACTGCTTAGATTTCAGGTCTATGGGAGGAAGGAGCCAGACCCCACTGGCAAAACTTTGGGAACCACTGGAAAGCTGAAACTGATAGGCATGTGAAGCCCAGCTCTACCCATCTCTGCCCTGAAGCCCACCAAAGACGTCACCCCTCATCGTAGCAGAACAGAAGAAAGGACCAGTGCTCTTCTGGGTAAATGTTACCTATTTCAGTCTCTCCCATTTATACCCAATGGCCCGCATATGACTTTTTATGAAGATTTTATTTATTTATTTTTAGAGATGGGAGAAGGGAAGGAGAAAGAGAGGGAAAGAAACATTGATGTGCAAGAGAGACATCGATCAGCTGTCTCTCACACACCCCCAACAGGGAACCTGGCCCACAACCCCAGCAGGTGCCCTGACCAGGAATCGAACCAGCAACCTTTGCATTTGTGGGATGACGCCCAATCACTGAGCCACACCAGTCAGGGCAGCAGCATATAATTTTTTTAAAACAGGAGACAATCAAGAAAATGTGACCCACAATGTTTTGATTTTTTTTTTTAAGTGGGGATATTCATACTTCCGTATGACAAAGTTTCGCTCTTTTGGCCCAACTTGAGTCAGGCTCCTCTGAGTCCTCTTTTGGACTAGGCCTCACTCTGGGGCTCTGTCATTGGCCAGCTGAGTCCAGTTTTAGCAAGAGCCCTCTGGGTCAGTTTAGGGATTATCCCCATTCTCAATATTATCACCCTGGCCTGACTTCAGCAAAAATCCTGCCAAAGCAGTTGAGCAAGAACTCCCCCGGCCCCTCATGTTTTCTCTTGGTGATTTTCTCTCCACTGACTCCCACCCTGATCCCTGTTATAAAGCTTCACTTGTTCCTGGTGAATTCAGAGTGGAGCTCAATCTCTCCCCACTATTGCAAAACCCCTTTGTAGTCGTCCCCTGAATAAAGCTTGCCTTAAAAACTTTGGCAAGTGTCAGAATAATTTTTTTACCTTATGACAGGGTTAGTGTGATAACTACATGAGTTGATCAAAGTAAAGTAGCTAGGACAGTGCTCGGTACAAGGGAAATACTAGACAGGGCCAGCTTCGTGGGGCATAACCTAGACAGGTGTGCAGGGCCCTCACCAGGGAGGGTCCTGAACCCACTGGTTTAATGTGCTGCTGTCTCATGTTGAAACTCTTCACAGTTTTTGGATAAAGGCTCTATATTTTCATTTTGTGTTGGACAGACAGGTTGTAGTTCTGACACTATATGAGCGTTTGCTACTCTCTAAGCTCGCCCATCGCCCGCTTGGAAAGAATTCTTCCGATGCTCCCAGACAACATCCATCCAACCGGTTTCTCTCTGAGCACGTATCTTAGTTTGTAATTGTGCTTTTAGCAGTGTGATTATTTAAATAACGCTTATCTCCTTGCTAGTAAATAGCTCCATGAAAGCAGGGCTGTGTTCACCATTATATTGAAACTAAAGCTGAGAACATTTTTTAGATATTTTTAACATTTTCTAAACGATAATCCTCTTTTTTCTCATCTTTCTTTATTCTAAAGGGGAAAAAAAAGGTTATTGATCAAAAATTTTCCCCATGTTGAATTACATCACATAGTGGGAAATGTCCCTTTTTTTCTGGAAGGTTTAGAAATTCAACGAAATGAGCATTGTTTTGGTACTTTTTGTGTGAGGATTATTAGTCTTTATGAGCACTTCCCAACCATGTTTAACATTTGAAAAGAGTTATCCTAACTAAATTTAAATGAGACCCTTAACTTCTTTGGGTTTTAGTTTTCTCATCTCTAAAACTAGCTGTTGGGCCACATGATCTCAGTCCCTCCTGCCACGTCAGTGCACAACAGTGAGCTTATAATAAAGAAAACCTGGTGTGAGCTCCAGGAATGAAAAGAAGGACACATTTTTTTCACTGTGAAAACAATTTAGGGTTTTGGATGCTACCAGAACAAATGCTTTAAGATTAAAGGAAAAGTCACAATTTCATTACCAAGTATATAGCAACAATAATACTAGGAATCAATCAAAATCACTTTTATGTTTGGAAATAAAATTGATAGAAAGTTCTTAGAACATGTACCCTTGTTGTAGTAACTGGTACCTAATGATAAAATTCCTGTTAGCAAACAGAAATGCAAATACAGCATCCTTTGAATTGCCCACTGAAAATCTGATTTAACAAAATAACTAAGTACACAGTCAAGCTTTCAGTTTGGATAAGAGTAAGTGAAGATAAATCTTCCAGTGGTTTAAGTTTTTATGTATAAAAAATACAGACAAGGAAGGAAGAATATAAATTTTCCAGCAAAAATAAATAGATAAAATTTGGCCATGGAAAGGTAAAGGGATATTTTTAGCAACCAGTAACAGGAAGGCTGGTAAAAGTAGTAAGATTGCCTTTTGTATGGAATTTTCTGTATAATCTTAAAGCTCTAAGTTAAAAGAAGATAGAGAAGTAGATAAAGAGATAGATATAAAATAGTACAAGGTTTAAATAGTAAAAACAAAATATCTAATAATAAGGAATTGGATAAATGCATATACAAACCATTAAAATAAGGATTCTAATCTACATTATTAACACACAGAGACCTCACACACTAGTCACACAAGAAGCAAAACGATGAGCTGAGATGCCCTGCTGCGGGCACTGAGACTGACCTGCACCGCATACACGCAATCTGTGTGCAGGGAGGCAACAAGAGGTACCGAGCCTGGAGGTGGACGTGGGCAGCTTCTCCTGGGGCTCGGAGTGCTGTACACACAAAGCAAGGATTATTGATGTTGCCTACAATGCACCCAGCAATGGACCGGTCCGTACCAAGACCCTCATAACAAACTGCATCGTGCCCATTGACAGCACATGGAACCGACAGTGGTACGAATCCCACTATCCACTGCCCCTGGGCCGCAAGAAGGGGGCCAAGCTGACTGCTGAGGAGGAACAGAATACAAACAAAAAAACACTGAAAGAAAATTCAGAAGAAATATGATGAAAGGAAAAAGAATGCCGCACTCAGCCATCTTCTCAAGGAGCAGTTCCAACGGGGCAAGCTTCTTGTGTGCATCCTTCAACACCAGGTCAACGTGGCCATGCAGATGGTTACATCCTAGAGAACAAGGAGATGGAGCTCTATCTGAGGAAAATCAAGTCCCAGAAAGGGAAATAAATCCCCCTTCCTCCTATCTTAGGTCATGTATTAAAGGTGCCTATTGTAAAAAAGAAAAAGAAAAATTGTATATATATGTTATATATATGTTCCAACTTTTCTCACAAGTCTATAAAAATTAAAGTTATGGAAATGGGGTGAAGAGAGGCTGAAAACCTAGACCAAAATGTTAAATGAGTTTATCTCTAAGAAGGAATACCTTTACATGTTTTCGGTAATTTTATACTGTATGTGTATTTTACTTTCATAATTAGGAAAATGAAATTGTGGCAGAGACTGCCAGCTGCTCCCATATCCAGTCACTCCTTCTTCCTTGATAAAAGAGCCCCATGTTTTAGGTGGGCTCATTACTGGCCAACGAGCAGAAACCCCAAACAGCCTCCCATGCACTTTGATGTGCCCTTACGACTAAGTTCTGACTGAGCCACGAGTGGAACTGCGGTACGGTGCCGCTAGCAGGCAGCACACTTCCCTAAGGACAGAAGCAGAGCAGAACAGGAAGGAAGGGCTCGGTCCTTGACAATGTGGAACCAGTCTCCAAGTCCTGGACCAACTGCCCCCATCTAGGATTCTTTTACATGTGAGAAAAATAACACGCATCTTAATTTAAGCCATTGTTTTTCAGATCTTTGTGGTTCATAGCTGGATGTATCCCTAACTCATATAAAAGGATCCATTTTGAGAAAGAAAAAAAAGAAGACATCAATAGTCTTTATCATCTGAATTTCTTCAGATTTAGGTTTGATGGGGTAGGGAAAGGCCCAGACTGGTTGAGACATCTCAGCTACTGAGGCAAGGAGGGGCCCAGCACGAAAGGCCAGGGTGCCTGGGGAAAGGACCTGAAGCCTCAAAAAAAAAAGAAGAAGACAAAGAAGAAGAAGAAAAAGGAAAAAACAAACACTTAACCATCTTCACAATTTTGCCCAAGGCTCTTTTTCACTAAATCCCACCTCAACTTCTGTGATAAATAATATCCAACTGTTTACTCAAGATCTCATGACATACACACAATAGAATATACAGATGATGTACTATGGAACTGTACACCTCAAACCTATATAATTGTATTAACCAATGTCACCCCAATAAATTCAATTTTTAAAAACTCATAAAAAACAAATCTCACAGTACAATAAAGGATAGGCATGAAGTAGTAGAAAGCAGTACTGAATAGGATGAAAAAAAAAGGATACACCATAAAGAAACTCTACAAAAAGGAAAGGTTTTCATCAGTTAAAAGGATTTTCAACTTCAACAATAGAAAATCTTGTAATCTGATTTAGAAGAAGAAACGCTAAAAAGTACCACTTGAGGGCCTGGCTAAAACTCCTTTAATCTTCACGCTTACCCTATAAAATGGCAGCAGAAGAACCTTGAATATTGTACGCACGCACACACACAACACATTTCCACAGGGATTTGCTGTCCCATTGTGAAGTCACCCAATGCTTCACTGTGTATAAAGTATGCATATGTAGCAAGGCTGAGAATCAAGTCCAGGCATCAAACAGAATCAATTTTGCTATATTTCTGCATCTACTATTGGTGTTAGCATTGCCCAAGAATGAGGCAAAGAGAATGAAAGCATGGATCACACTGTTGAAGTGTCATGCAGATTTAGCTGAAGAGGCTCCATTCAATGACAGAAAAAGGTGACCAGGAATAGGATTAGGGCCCAGGAGAGCATGAGATAAAGCCTAGCAAAGAAGCCAGATAGGGACAAAGAAGCCACATGGGGAATCTTAAGTGGTAACAGAGCATCAGATGGGATGTGCATAAAACCACCAGGTAAAGGCTGGACTGTATTAACCTCAAGGACAAGCGGGTCCCTCTAACAAGAGATGTAGTGATGATGCTAACAGGTATGTTAGCTTAGAGGAACAGTTTAGAAAAAGCTAGTGATCTCTAGTTTGCTGCCAATTAGAAATAAGGCAAATGAGTAATGTTACATTTGTATTTCATCTAAACAGTATTAAGTTTTATGTCACTTTAGTGCAGAAGTTTTAACCTCTAATTAAAGAATCTACCATGTTTAGGGTTCCATAATCAATTAGTTTGAAAATTATTAAGCAAATAAAACATTTTGCTAAAAAACTTCTCAGAACATTTGCTATCATAATGTGTACTGTGATGACAAAGAGGGAGATATAATCCAATCCCTTTTATCACAGGACACATTTTAGGAGGAAGTTTATCAATAGGTAGGGGTTTAACAATTCAAACTTGATAAAAAACTTGTTTAGAGTGTGAAGAAAAACACAAGCTTTCTTCAGGGCTCACTCTGTGTAAAAAATAATAGTAATTAATTTGTTCTAAGTAATTGAAAATATTCATTTTATAAACACCTAAATCACAGGATGTCCCAGAAGAAAAAGTACAAAGCTCATGTCCTTATCAGAAAACTGGAAGATGATCTTGTTTGGGAGAAGTTCTTGGTCAAAGGCATAGGAACATCCTACATTGAATAATGGATTCTATATGTGTGCAATGAGTGAACGGTAAAGACTTCAAAAAGACGAGCATAAGAAACATTCTATCAAGTCCATCTCTCTACAATACTTCTCCCCAGGTACCTGCAGGGCTCACTCTCATTCAGGTCTGTAGGGAAAATGGAGTCAGTCAGGCTTCCTAATCAGCCATAAGCCACATTCCCAGGACTTTGAGAATGGGCCCACACGTGCAGAATCATGCTTTGTTATATAATAGCTTGGCACCCTGCCAGCTTTGTGTACATTTAGTATATAAGGGAGTTGGGGCTTCCCTCAGTAGCAACGAGCAGCCTTGTGGCGTGCATGGATCACCCTACCCTTGAATAAAGATATGTCAGGCATTCCCACAGCTCCACGGATTTTCTTCCATCTGTTGGAATCCCGAGTGAGCCTGCTTGGCTTTGAAAGGCTGCAAGACAAGGTCCCTTCTCAAATGATATCTCCTATGAAAGGACTTCCCTTGTCTAAAACGGCAACTCCAGTAACTCTCTAGCCACTTCCCTTGTTTTATATTTTATAGCAATTATCCACCTACGTAGTACCTATTTATTTGTTTATCTGTTTATTGTCTGTTACCGCACTAGAATGTTGGTCCACCGAGAACAGGGATTTTGTTTATTTACCACTGTACACTGAGTGACTAGAAGAGCCACATTCGTTTCTCAGCCCTCTACTAGTGGTGGTTTCTGCTGAAATATTTCATATATCCAAGCAATTAAAATTCTTGCCCCTATTCTCAGAAACAGGGATGAAAAAGTTTTGCCAGTGGTTGATCTCTCTAGACTTCTTAGAACTACAGTTAAGGTTGGATCTTTTATTCTTGACATAACTGGCAGTGCCAACATCCAGGGCCAATATCATCCTTTTATTTGGAGGCAACAAGAGCTAAGATTATTCTTGTCTCTGGATCTATCTATTATCTAGCTATCTATTCATTCCAAGTAGCAAGCAAGCAGAACTTCTCATGACATGAGCAAATACAAAAGCTGCAGAATATCATAAAATCATTTCCTCTTGATATGGACTGAATTGTGCCCCTCCCCCAAAAAAATTCATATGTGAAAGCCCTAACTTTCAATGAGACTGTATTTGGAGATAAGAGCTTTGAAGTAATAATTAAGATCGAGTGAGGTCATAAGGTGGGGTGGGTCTCTAATACCATAGGACTGGTACCCTAATAACAAGAGGAAGAGATGCCAGAGCTCACCCTCTCTCCATGCATGCACAGTGGAAAGGCTGCCTGAAGATATAGAGAGGAGATGGCTGTTCACAAGCCAGGAAGGGAAGACTTGTCCAAAATCAAATTTTCCAGCACCTGATCTTGGACTTTTTAGCCTCCTGAACTGTGAGAAAATAGATTTTTATTGTTTAAACCTCCCAGTCTGTAATATTTTGTTAGGGCAGCCCAGCAGACAAATACATCTCCTTTTGTTGAAATGTATGTATATTTTCTCAAGGGAACAAAACAACCGAATCTCTGCAAATTCCAACTTTTCTATACTGATTTGTCTAGGGGTCCCTTTTTTCCATGGATGAAGGAATGTGATACATGGCAAATGACTGAAACTTTCTTAGGCAGGACTTCTCAAGACAGTATGTTTCTCAGTACCAACTGGAACCCTCCAAAGTGTCTGTACAGGGAAACTTCTGATAGATTGAAGCTTTGAAAGGGCATGTACCAAAGACAGAAGGAAGGGCAAGTGAGTAGTATCTGTAAGATTAGGATGGGAAAGTTAAATAGCACAGTGAGCTGGAGCCTAGCAGAAAATACTAAGACAACACAAAGGTTAATCATGTTTGAGAAATCGATAAAAATGAAAGGAATAAGCCCACTCCTTGGGCAAGACTGTGTAGTAGTAATGCACGACTAAGAACACACGGAGTGCAAGTCCTTAACATCCTCTGTTTTCACCAAAAGGAAGAGACATTCAGATTGGAAAAAAGAAAAAATATGAGGAAGAGGAAATTGAACAGCTAAGTAAATTACAATGCCTCTATCTTTAGCATATTAGGCAACCACTAAAAATTATGTTTAAAAAAAGTTCCTAATGGCATGGAAAAAAATACGGAATAAAATTAAGTGGGGGAGAAAGCAGGATACAAAACTGAATCATGAATAGTCTCGATTTATGAAAAAAATCATAGAAAAAAATAACAGATGGCTATATGCCACAATAACACTGGTTTCCTCTGAATGGTAAGATTATGGGTATTTTTTTCTCTGTGTTATATTTTTATGAACCTTTAAGCAATGAACTTTAGTTACTTTTATAATCCAAAAATAGAAATAGAAAAGTAAAAAAGGAACATGAAAATAGGAGACCAAGACACATGAGGCTATTACAAAGCACCTTCAAGGGACACTCTTAAATAAGGCCGAGATCCCAGACCCAAGAGTTGCAATTAAGGGAATCAGTATCAGTAATACCTGAGGATGCATAAACATTAAGCAAGAGGCCAGGAGGCTCTGGTTTTCAAAATTATGGGTAACTTAAAGCATTGGGCGCACAAAAATCTCAGAAAAACTCTTGACTTGATAGCTTTGAAAATCTGGAAAAAGTGATAGAAAAGGAATGAGCTTAGCTTCCTTCTGTCACCATTCTCTTAGATGTGAGCTCCGTCTTGCACACAATTACCCAAACCTAATAGAAACAAGGTGCAGGGCCCAACAGACTCCAGTGCTGTGCTCTGTGCATCCCAACACAATCTACACACTTATAACTGATCACATTTGGGAGTTGGGGCATAAGTTCACTGTTTTTTTCTGGAGCCAACATTTTCTCCCTGAATCCTCCCTGCCCTCACAGCACTCTACAGTCTCCCTCTACTGGCCTTTTCTGTTCTCAAAGTGTTCTAGTCGGCCCCAACCCACACCTTCTGTCATTTCCTTCCAAAGCCCTATCGGACCATGGGTTGCTGAGAGCCAGCCTTGACACCATACGAGGATATTCCCCAATGTGTGCTTCTCATGACTAGCCCTGAAAGATACCCAAAGCATTCCATGACCAATGGGACTGATGATTTAAAATTTGAGAACTTCCTTAAGATTTGTAAAGTCCATTCACATATTATAAGTTTTGAAAATGTCTACAACAAAGAAACATGTTTAAATTTGCCTGTGTTTTATAAAACCATTTTTTAAAGAATCTTGTTAAATCCAGTAAATTAGTGATCTTGGAGTACATTTTGGCAAGAGTTAGATGAGAACTTTCCTCCTCAATAACCCTTATGGCCTAAAAATAATTTGTAGCTCCCATGTTTTTATCTAATATCTTGATATTGGAATTAGGACACCAAGGGCCCTTGAGGGTCTCATGCTGCAGCCTACGCGTTCCCTCATGATGGATATCCAACCTGCCCAAACGGAAATGAATCCACCCTACTGCAACCAACTGAGTGGAACGCTGGTCCTCTCACTTTATTCCTTCTGATTCTCCCAGCTATGTTCTGTCTCTCACATACCTCATAGAATCAACCAAAGACCACTCTACATAAAAGCTCAAACAACCAACAGAGGTTTGCAAAGAGTCAATCGGTCAAACAGTCTGGTATCCAAACACGCTCCCTACCTATCTTTCCCAGGAATTTTTTTAGAAGGGATCTTAATAACTATTTTGTTTTTCTTAATAAGTAACTCATAGCTCACTCATCCCTTCTTCAGGAACATCTCCATGACCATATCAGATTACCCATCTTGTCCCCATCCCTCTTATGGTTCCATGTACTTCTCTATGAAGTACCTATCACAATTACCATTTTATATATATTTATATGAACATTTAATGAAGGTCTGTCTCTGTCACTAATTCCAAGTATTAGTCACTAATACTAATACACAATAAATTACTATGTTCCACATACTATGTTAAATATTTCACCTTTATTTTTTTTCCCCATTTAATCCTCACCACAATCCAGTTAAGCATAAAGGTTTGGAGATGCAATTATTATTCCCATTTTATAAATGAAGGGACTAGGGCATAAAGTGGTCAAGGAACTTGACCAAGGTTAAATAGCTGATAAGGCACCAACCGGAATTTGAACAGAAGCATTCTAATTCCAAGACTATTACTCTTAATCACCAGGCTGTATTGTCTGACCACTAGATACCAAGTTTCATGAGGAAATAGACCATTTCTGACTTTACTCATTCTGGATACAGGAGTGCCTAGTACACACAATCTTTGGATAAATGACCATAACTCAAGTATAAAATTCAAAAGTTTCAGAAATATATGCTATATAAAGTGAAAGCTGTCCATAATCCTACCACTATGCCTCTCAAAGAAAATTGATTTGAGCAGTTTTCTAGCTGTCCCTTAAAAAGCGAGAGTACATTGAGCAGTGTCACAAAGTTATTAGGTATGTGACTGATTCCATGAATTTTTAAGACTTTATGAGAATAAGACTTTTCCCCTAAGAACATTGTCATACAATGGCACACAGTTTATTCACATTACCTCTCCTTCCACCACCACAAATACTCACGTTGTGCTTAATATTAACAGATGATGGATAAGAAGATGTTTATCACTAAAGCAATAAACAATATCATTCACAATATCTATGATCAAGAAAAGGAACTATAGGTTGGATAAGAGTACAGCTTTGTAGAATCAAAACTGAATAAGTAATAAAACCCAGAAAGGAATAATTAATAAATGTTAAAACATAGTAGCATGCCACACAGCTCTGTCCCTGTTTATGGCCTGTTCAGTGCTTCTAGTAACCATTTCAGTGAAAATAGAATGTACGTTAATTATTCCTGAAGATATCACTAAAGTGGAAGAGACATAATATTTCAGATGATGAAATCAGTCTTTAAAATTATTGCAATTGTGAAATAATGACAGAAAACCAACAAGATTAAATTTAACAGAATAAAGCCTGAATTTAAGTACTAAAACTCAATTAACATAAATTTAGAATTGGGGCCCTATTTTCTTGATATCTTACGAAAAAAAGCTACATGAGACCAAAGAATGATTAAGAGAAGACTTCTCTCTCTTTTTAAAATTTCTTTATATATTTTTGATTATGAAGTCATTCTCAAAGTAACATATTTTAAAAATATAGGAGGTCACATATATAATATATACATATATGAAGACATAGAATAAACCACAGTGGTCCCTGATCAATTCTCTTTCTCCCTCCAACTCCCCTTCTCTGGAATAATCTATGTGACCAGTTCCAGGTGTTTGTCCATAGATTCATTATTTGCAGTTCCATATGAAAAACCAAGCAGTTGAAATGCCATGACCTCCAGGAAACCTTCCTTGATCTTCTGCCCTCAAAATGAGTTAAGGGAGTTTCTCTTGTACCATCATGGCACTAGCACCATCCTCTATCCTTGACTTAAACATGATGCATGGCTCTATTTACTTATCTGTCTTGCCCATTAAACTGTGTGTTCTTTTCAGACAAGAAGCCTTTTTCTTTAAGGGGATAAATGCGTGAAGGCTACACAATAAGTTTAATAATGTTTGCCAAACTGAGTGAAAGTGAAGTTAAAGATTTTGTTCAATGAAGCCAAGGTCAAAGATTTAAGCAATTGTTGTTCAAAGTAGAACCAAATGCTGGGGAATTAATCATCTTTAGAGTCACAGAGTTTTTAGTCAAAGATTTTCTTACTTTGTGAGGGAATTTGGCTCTCTGTGACCAATTTCTCTTAACTCCAAAACTTTAATCCTCTATAAATCTTTGTTCCATTTAAACACTATTTTTTGTGTTTTTCAAAGGGCTACAAGAGAGAATCAAAAATCTAATATTGTCTCCATCTGCAGAACGGCCCTTCTTTCTTATGATTCTACCTGGCTCTTTCTTCAAGATTCTAAGATACGGTTAGAACTTTGGCCTCTAATTATGAAAAGGGTAAATTGTCTAGATTCTATTTTCCCTAAAGAATCTAAACAGTTTACTCTCTTCTTCAACAAAGAGGGCGAATATGGTTATACAGTCAAATTTTTTTTACATTATTCTTATACCTGTAGAAAAATGAGCATGCTTTTATACTCACCAAATTTCTACATGTTGATTTTATTTTGCTAATAATAGTATTTCACAAGAAACTGCACTTTGATAAAAATGGTAGTTAAACTTAAACATGGTCATTTTTCTTTTGTGGGTAAAGAAGAACTAGCTTATATTTAATTTAATGGATTTTTTATTTGATTTACTTTTACTTCTTCTAGGTCTATTGTTCCCATTAAGTTGTCATAATATCCCATTAACCTAATGAAAAAGAATTCTGCATGGTATTGAGATTGGAAGGAAAGCATTTCCTTTCATTATTATCGTGAGGAATTTGGAGGGCAAAAGTTTTTTCTTTTTCTTACAGACCTTTAGTTTGCTTTCTTTCAGGATTTTCATAATTATTCTACTATTATTGTAACAGTAATTTAAAAATAAACATAATATACTAATTAGGTGGCAATTACAGAATAGGCTGCGCTAACAAACTCATAGAAGATCCATGTATTAAAAGTTTCCTTACAAGTATTTTGTAGACATCGAGAGTTGCAGCTCCCGCTTAACCAAGGAATGGCCCTGACCACAAGAAACTGGTCATCGTAACCCATGTCAGAACCAGCAGAAACACTGCCGGTACATCCCGTTCCCAGGTATCGGCAGTGAGACCGCGGTGGGGGTAACGAAACTACACGGTGACACACGCAGGAGATAACACTGAAACCACCAAAGAGCAGAACTGAGGAGCTACACACCGCCAGAAACCCCTTGGTTCCCCTCTTCCCATGGCTCCCCTATATAAAGTAGCCAGGGTGCCTGAGATGCTGAGATGGGCTTTGAGACACTAGTCCCCCATCTTCCATGTTGCCGGCACCTGAATAAAACCACTTTCCTTTACTTGAACTCCCGACTATCGAGTATTGGCTTTCAAAGCAGCAGGTAACCTGCATCCGGTTACATTATCAGTTTTCCCTTACGGCCAAATTGAATTGCTCTGAGTTTATCTCTAACCTTTAGCATTACTTTAAAATTATTGGGTATCTAATTAGGGAAGGTTTTTTTCATAAATGTACATTTCAAAACTGTACCACTAATGGCCAAATACCTGCTGTTCTTTCCTCAATCTTTTCTCTCAGGTTCCCCTAAAAACAGCTTTAGCTGAACAGTGAACACTGTGCTGTGTAGCAAATGAAAGCAAAGTTCCATGTGTGAAGCCCAAATTGAAATCACAGAAGGCAGGATTCACACTGCTAATTGTTGCTTAGCAATAAACTGTGCAAAACATGCCAATGGAACAGTGACATCAGGCACCAGAGGTGTCCGCATCGATGCTGGCGGTGAATCAGGAAGTTAGAAAGCCAACCGTACCAGCAAAAAAAGGGATTCCATCTCTTAGGAGATGGGGGAGAATTTCTACCCTGCTTCCTACTTACTGCTTCCTTGTAAAAAGAGAAAGTCCCTTTAATCATTAGACACTCCTGATGTGATACTTGAATATTGCATGGAATTGGATACTCAGGGGCTCATAGAATCCTAAAGGAGTCCCCGGTGGACTTGCAAATAACTATAAAAATAGATATTTCTTTCTTTTCCTTATTAAATAAAAAGATTCTCAATAAGGATAAACATTCAAATCCCAATTTGGGTGTTTGCCAAGGGAGCAGAGTGAGACTGGCAGCTTCTACCTGAGTCACCCTCACCCCTGAGCTTTTTGGGTGTCAGTTATGCTTCCAGGATTAAGATTGTATCTGAGCAATCAAAATAAACAAACAGAGAGCCCGCAGTGTACAGGACAGACTGATATGGGATCCTAACCTAAAACTGACTCCAGGTTTTCCTTGGTATGTTTTGTTTTGTTCTACCTTCATTTCTTTCTAAGGGAGTTTCTGAAGTAAAATATTCCAAGTTGCCTTAAAAGGAACTTGAGTTTACCTGTCACCTCCAATCTTTCAGGTGACATTTAAATGAACAGAATAGTGGTGAGGCAGGGATGTCTGGGGATTAAGTAAACAGAAAATTTATTTATATTACATCAATTATAAGAGAAAATAATACCATGACCTGACGGGCATGGCTCACTTGATTGAGCATCTTCCTGCAAAGCAAAAGGTCACCAGTTCAATTCCCAGTCAGGGCACACGCCTGGGTTGGAGGCCAAGTCCCAGGCTGGGGAGCATGTGAGAGGCAACGGATGTTTCTCTCCCTTTCTTTCTCCCTCCCTTCTCCAATCTCTAAAAATAAATAAATAAAATCTTTTAAAAAATAAAAATAAAAATGGAAAATCATGCCCAAAAAGACAAAAAGTACTTTCCAAGGGAGATAAAGACTCCTATATACTACGACATGACTGTTGAAAAACAGAATGTTGGCCAGCCAAGCCACAATTTGTCTTTCTTTAGTCTCCATTTCAGATCTCTGTTAGGAATATATCCAAGTCCTGTGCTTTGCTAAGTGCTTTGGGCTATACCAATACTTTGCACATGGTCCCTAACTTGTTACCAGTGTAGTAACGATAATATGCATAAGCCAATGGGGAACATACAAAGGCTATAATGTAAAAGTTAAAGATCTGCATACTGAAAATTAATTCATGTATTTTTGCAGAGTTACCTTGCTTCCTTTAATCTGCTATTCCCTATATTGGTGAATGAAAAGAATGCAGATGTTTAGCATGCAACAGACACTTTTTTAAAACTGTAATTGAAGTATTGCTTACTATAAAGTGCATACTATAAATTTTAATGGCGTATAGCTCAGTAGTCAATTTTTTACTTATGTAGTGTATTCCCATCTAACTACCAAGCAGAGCAAATATAAAAATTTCCAACACTCCAGAATGCTCCACTGATTAACACTGCCCCAAAGTAATCATCATTCTGACTCCTACCACGATAGATTAGTGTTGCCTGTGTTTGAACTGCACAGAAATGAAGTTATAGAGGATTCTACTCTTTGATTTGTTTCACTCAGCTTTGTACCTGCAAGATTCTTTATGTTGCATGTAGTAGTTGTTATTTTTCATTTCAATGTAGTATTCCGTGATGTAATTATACCAGTGGTTTAGTTAGCTATTTTCCTTTGGTAAGTATTTAAATGTTTTCCCAATTTTCAACTAATATGAAAAAAATGCCATACACATTCTTGTATAATTATTTTGGTGAACATGAGCACACATTTATGTTAGTCACGAACCAAGGAGCAAAATTGCTAAGTAGGTATATGTTTCGCTTTGGCAGACACTACCAATTTTTCAAGTGGTTGCACCAAGTCACACACCCACCAAGGATGGAGTTTTTATGTCCTATACACTTGCCAACATTAAGTACTGTTGGTCTTCTGATTGTAGCTCTACTAGTGAGGTACTGTGGCTTTAATTTGCAATTTCCTAATGACCAGTGATGTTGGACATGTTTTTATATGTTCATTGGCTATTTGAATATCCTCTTTTGTAATAGAGCTCCAACAGACAGATATATTTCAGAAGGGTTGAGGTTTCAAATGAAAAGGATGTAGGTCTGCTGATTTTGCAGGCCTCAGGGAATCTATGCATGTCCTGATTAGGAAATGATACTGGGGCCATGACTTTTGTAAAAGGGGAAGTCTCCAAGTGAGCTGCCTGTCACTGGAGCTATTTAAGTTGAGACCAAATAGGAAATCTGTAGAAGAATGTAAACACCAGCTGCAAGGTGAGACTAAATAAACTTAAATGTCTCTCCCGGCACTGGTAAGTTCTACAGGGATTTAACTATTAGTAAATCAGTAAGAACTAGAAGGCAGAGAGTGGTAGTCAAAGGACGAAGCTTACAATTTTTGAGGACCTATTGTGCACTAAGAACTGTGCTAAGCTTTTACACACTTTAATTCATTTAATTCTTACAACAACCATATAAAATAGTGTAAGGAAAAACTCTCATTTCCTTCTCTCTACACCTGATACTCACACTTCAGGCCACCAAATGTGTGTGTGTTTTCCCACACTGACCAATTCTCAGATACCAGCTGGGGGTCCTAGAATTCAATTCAGCTCTGACACCATCTACCAGGAATTAGCATCAGATCCCACAAGTTAAGGGCTCGGTCTCACAAGATAGCCCTCACTTCGGATGCCAGTGGCAAGTCCCCGTACTTCTAACCAACTGGTTATAAATCAGGGTCCCCAAAACTACCACCTTGGTATTTTTTAATGGCTCATAGAATTAAAAGAAATACTTATAGTTAACTGTTTGTTATAAAGAATAAAATGAACAGCCAGACAAAGAAATACATAGATGAGATCCAGAAGGGTCCTGAGTACAGCAGCTTCTGTACTTTTGGAGTTCAAATGCACCCCACCCCTCCTTGCACGCGGGTGTGTTCGCCAACCAGAAGCTCTCTGAACCCTGTATTTTATGGGGGTTTTTTAAGGCTTCATTAGGCATGAGCGATTCAATCATTGGCCATTGGTGATTAATGCAGCCTCCAGGTCCTCTTTGCTTCCCAGAGATGCGGGACGAGGCAGAAAGTTCTAGCCCTCTAAGCAGACAAGGTCTGTCCAGGAAGCATCCAGCTATGTAATATGAAAAAGAGAGACGTTTATTGAAGAAGAGACAAGAAACATTGTACATAGGACAATAATGCCTCAGTCTCCTTCAAAGTAGGCACCTTGGGACCTCACACAGTTCTCCCTGTGTCACTTCCACTGCTCAAAACACTCTGTAAAATCCTTTGTTAAAATCATCATCAGCTGCCCCATTGTATTTTCCTGAATCTCATCTAGGGTCTGAAATCTCTTCCTTATCAAAAGTGATTTTAGTTGTGGGAAAAGCCAGAAGTTGCAAGGTGCCAAATCTGGGCTGTAGGGGGGCTGAGTTACCTGGGTGATTTGATGTTTCACCAAAAAACTCTACACCAGACATGTAGCATGAATGTCTATCATGATGAAGCTACCAATCACAGCCTGCTGTCATAATGAAGCTACTAATCACCATTTGCACATAGCTGCAGCCTTTTTCATTGTATTGCATCTCTCAACTGATGAAGAGCATTGAGGTAGCACTCCTTATTAACCGTTTGGTCTGGAGGGACATACTTGTGATAGACAACATCTTCCCAATCAAAGAACACAGTTAACAGGATCTTGATCTTGCTGCAACTTTGCTGCACCTTCCTCAGGCATGGGGAACCAGGAGACTTCCACTGGGATGACTGGGCCTCCATTTCCAGATCACAACCATAGACCCATGATTCATCTCCATTTATGACCTTTCAGAGGAAATCTGGTTCATTGGTAGTGGTTTGAATCATTAGCAACTGCAGCATGATGTTCCTTCTGCTCTGGTAGCAGAAGCCATGGAACAAATTTTGCCCCAACACATTTTATGCTAAGATCCTGTGTCAAAATCTAGAACACAGCAGATTTTGGAACCCCCAGATCAGCTCCTAGTTCTCGCACTGTCAGTTGCTGATCTTTGTTGGTTGCAGCCCATGCACACTCAACATTCTCAGGTGTTCTGCTTGTTGCAGGCCTCCCAGAATGTGGATCACTTTCAACAGATTCTTGACCATCTTTGAAGCGTTTGTGCAACACTTTTATTTGCTCTGCACTCATTGCATCATCCCCAAAAGCCTTCTGAATCATAGTATCCACAGAGGAATGTTCCAGCTTAATGCCAAATTTGACACAGATTCATTGCTTTGCTTGCTCAGTCATTTTGAATGGGATGGCCACATAGTACACATGCTCAGTCAACAACATCTGCCACCCCCAGTGACTGGTACAACAAAGTTGTCATTGTTCACAAGTGCACATTACAGTCCACTCTCCTTGGCTGCCAGGTTGCATCATGTCATGCAAGTTGTTCTCATTATAATAACAATGGCTGAACTTTTTCCAGGCAGACCTCCAGACAAACAGCCTTCACCCTGAGGCTATGTAGGAGCCCTCAGCCTTCAGTCATTTCATCACCAAATGAAAAGACATTTATCACCTTGGAAATTCCAACAGTTTTAGAGCTATGTGCCTCGAAGCAAGGGCAGAGACCAAATAGATATTTCTTATTATGTCACAGGTAGATACTATCTATATTAGTTATCTGTTGTTGTATAACATTATTACCACTCACTTAGCAGCCTAAACTGACCACACATGTTATTTCCTCACATTTGATGGGTCCAGGAGTCTGGGTATGGTTTAGCTAGGTCTCTGTAATCTGGGTTTGAACTAGGACTGAGTTCTCTCATCTGAGGTTTGACAGGGGAAGAATCAGTTTCCAAGATCACATGACTGCAGCCAACATTCGGTTCCTTGCAGGCTGTTGGATGGAAGGTTTCAGTTTCTTGTTGGTTGACAAGAACTATGAGTTCCTTGTCACAGGGCCTCTTCATATGGTCACTCACAGTGCAGCAGCTTGTCCATCAAAACCAGCAAGATAGATGTTCCAATCACATGTAACATAATCATATACGTGTAATTATGTATATTCTGTACCTGTGTTGTATTCTATTAATTAGGAGCAAGTCACAGGTCAGACCCACACTCACAGGGAGGGAATTATACATGGGTGAGAACACCAGTATCAGGTAACATGGGAACCACCATAAAATCCTATCTGCCATACTATTGTTATTCTTACTTCACAGGTGAACAATAAACTAAGCAAGGTGATAAATTGCCCGTCCACAGGTAAACCATGTTTTGAACACAAGTATCAATATATCTAAATCCAGCCCTAGTTGGTGGGGCTCAGTGGATTGAGGGCCGGCCTGCAAACCAAAAGATCACCGCTTGAATTCCCAGTCAGGGCACATGCCTGGATTGTGGGTCAGGTCCCCAGCTGGGGGCGTGTGAGAGGCAACCGATCAATGTATTGCTCACACATTGATGTTCTCTCCCTCTCTCTCTCCCTCCTTCCCCTCTCTAAAAGTAAACACATAAAAGTTTTAAAACAAAATATATCTAAATCCAGATTTTGCCTTTTTAAAGACCATTTGCCAGGGAAACATTCAGAGAAGAGGCAGAACTAGAGCAGGAATGGCTGATTCTGAATCAGCTGAGAGAACGGGGTCAGGGGCCAACACGAGTAAGGTGGCAGGGAGAATGGGTGTGTTATAGGAGGGTGAGGAAATGGTCCAGTTACAATAAAGTTGACTTAGGTGAATGATGGAGGAAGGGGAAGGCTGGTTCACACCAGAAGCCTAGGAAGTCAGGGATGCATCACTTTAATGTGGTGTTCACCAGGGAATTATTGTAGGTCTTTAAGCAGAAGTTTTTAAAGTATTAGGATAAATCAAATTAACACCACTCTTTCTAATCAATGTATCTTAAACTTGAAGTTAGAACAGTTAGAAGAATAAATCTTGATCTTAACCAAAGTAGATATCCATCTCTATTGGGCAATGCTTTTTTAAATGCAGCTGTAAATGATTTAAACAAATAAATATTGACTATTTAGTTTTAAAATATTTCCCAAGGAGCATCTTGGGTTACATGTAAATAGAAGAGAGACATTGCAATAAAAAGAACAGCTCTGTTCAGGAGGCTTTTACCACCATCCCCAAATCCCACAACCAGAACACTGCAGAAATCGGCTCCCTTTGAAGAATGGGAGCACGTAGCCCTCCAACCCATAGCACAGCCAACCAGACACAGGCCAGTCTGACCCTCTAATATTTTTATCACATGGAATAGAGGAAAAACTTGAGGTGTGGGAAAAGAAGGCTGTTTAAAATAAGCATTGAAAGTTAAAAAATGAAGTGTTTCTTCTGTCCAATGCTCACGTTATTTGCTTTCACTCCTCACTTTCAATTCTCCTAAATTAACAAATATCACCACAATGTGTGGTAGGATGAGATGAGGTGATGGTTATCTGTCCTGTAACAATCCCGAGTGCGGGCTTAGAGGCAGGCTGCTGGGTTCGAATCCTCACTCCTCCACCTGCAAACTGTGTGACCATGAACAAGCTATTAATACTTCATTTCCTCAAACCTCCATTTCCTCCTATCTAAATGGAGGAGCAAAAATTAGATAATGGATAGGTTGTAGAAGAATAAAATGAGATAATACATTTAAAACGGTGTAGTATAGGGAATGAAATGTAGTAGACCTATAATAAAATGTTCATGATTTTATCATTAGTGCACAGTATAATGATTTGGTAATAAAAGTATAATGAGTTTTGTTGAGCAAAAAATCCAATATAATGAACACAGTCCTGAATCCTTGTCCATCTTGTGGTTTCTCGACAAGAGCACATATACCTCTGGGGCACATGGCCACAGTGCAAATGCTCATGGGGTTTCCCCTGGGAACGCTACTTTACTGGAAGATTTGGGGAATGGAAAAAGAAATTTAACTCACAAGTCGCTTTTTAATTATCTTTACATTAAATTCGTAAAAAATGTTTTTGTGGTTGGATATATACTAATATATACCAATAAGACCGATTTAAATATCTATGAGTTTACTTTTAAGTCCACAACTTAGAAGTCATATGTCTGGTTTTAAAACTTATAATACATTATTTTTATATTAAAGATATGGAGGAAAGATTCCCTTCAAAACAAAGCTGGGCACATTACTTCTTTAATTACAACTCACTTTTTTTCATCTGGCGGTAAAGTACTAGTGTCGCTGTTTTATCAAAACATATCACAGATTACAAGCAATTTACAAATTAGGTAAAAACCTGTCTTCTTCACTAGAAAGAAAAATTGGTAGAACATTAGAGTCAGGCAGACCATCTTGAGGGCCACACACTCGGTCTACAGGTAAATAGAATGGACAACTTATTAAAACTCTCGCAACTTTGATTTGAGGAATCTGACCTACTTCATAGATATGCTGATAAATTCAAATGAGAGATGTATGTCAAGTGAGACACAGAAACCTAAAATCATAGCTGTGTTCCCAGTTATAACCCTCTCTACCCCCACTTCAGTGACCACCTCTTCTTACAAATGTCAACCACACATCCCACCAGCCATTAATCAGCGCATTTTTACCTTTTTATAAAACCTGAACTTTCTCTGTCATTTTTACTTTCTTATTTAATATGTACATTTTAAAAATTGTAGATAAGCTACAGGTTGGGAGACAATGTCTGCAAAACATACAGTATTTGACAAACTACTGAAATGCAGGATATATAAATAACTCCTAAAACTTAATCATAAAAAGAGCACCTAAAAAATGGGCAATAGATCTGAACGGACACTTGAGAAAAGAAAATACATGAATTACCAAGTACATGGAAAAGTGTGCACCAGTAGTCATCAAAGGAATGCAAATTTAAATCATAATAAGGTACTCTACACACCCACCCAAATTTTTTAAATTTTTTAAATTGACAACATCAAACATTGGCAAGGATGTGGAGTAAACAGAATCCTCATACCCTATGAGACAGCAATTCCACTCCTAGGTTCTCACCTAAGAGGAACCAAACATATGTTTACAGAAAAATTTGAACGAGAATGTGTACAGCTGTTTTATTCCCAATAGCCAAGAACTGGAAATGGCCCAAATACCCACCAATAGAAAAATGGATAAACAAGCTGTAGTATATTCATACAATGGAATATAACTCAACAATAAAAGAAGCTAATTATTAATACATGCAACAGTATGGATGAGTCCAAAACATTATGCTGATTGAAAGAAGAATAGTATATACTATAAGATTCTATGTATATAAAATTTTGGAATAAGCAAAAGGTGGGGATTGCCTGGGAAAGGGAATGAGAAAACAGTATAAGATGGTGGTAATGTTCTTAAAGGTCTGTGTTGTAAAGAGTTTTATATTTGTCAAAACTCAATAAACGTATGTTTAAGAGATGTGCACTTCTTAGTACAACAAAGAACTGTAAATAAATATTCAGACTATGTACTGATGTCTGCAGTTTACTTTGAAATGTGTCGAAATTTAAGATGCATTCATGGAAAAGAAGAGGACAAATAATCGAATAAATACATGTTAAAAGAAATAAAGTAAAATGTTAATTGTAGAAACCAGACCATGAGAATGTGGGTGTTCATTGTAAAATTAGTTGTTTTCATAATAAAATATTGGAAAATTGGGTATAAAGCAAAGCTGAATTGTAAAAACTCAATGGTGAGAAAATTTCATAGTAGTTGCTGAAGACATTCCATGAGGGGCACAATTCTTAAAAATCATAGAAACACATACATGCATACAGTCCTTTAATTACAATAGAGCCTCACAGAGCATTTATGCTATCATCGTCTGATGTATAAGTATTATCTTAGAAGAACAGCAAAAACAGTTCTTTAAAGTTGCAGTGATCATGAAATAAAAGTATAATTAAAAGAATATTAGCACAAGATTTTAATCTCAGAAACAGTTTGATAGATTCTGTTAGCACCAAAAGTATTCTTTAAGGAGAGGATCTTTAGGAAATTGGATACCAAAGATGTTTTTCAGATTGCATTAATATCTGCTTTTTTTTAAGTTCAGACATTGTGACTTTGAAGTGTTTTTCATGCTTTTTGCTCAAAGTTTATTCTATTGCCTATATTAATGTTTTCAACATTTAGTAGTTCTTGAGTATTAGAATCACTGGGAAAAAAATTGTGGAAAATTCAGGTTCTTGGACTTAGCTCACACCAACTGAATCAGAATCTCAGAAAGGTAGGGTAATTTCATATATTATTTTTTTAATTTTCATATATGACTGAGCCAGAATTGAGAAACATGGCTCAAAACCATGCTGTTATTACATATTAAATATGCTCTGTAAGCAGTGGGCACATACTAAACACTCACTGGCAATCTACCCACTAAGTACGCCAACTTCTAAAGAGCTCCTATTATGTGTTTCCCAGTCACTCCTCCTCTTTACTAACACACTTCTTAGTGGTCTCCTGTGTGTTAGACAAGCTTCTTAAGTGCAGGCTCATTTTCCAGCCGATTTATAGAGTAAAGCTGATGGCTGTGTTAGAGGATAATATGGGATCACTTGCAGTGCTATTTCCCCAGCTCCCAGCCAGGGCTGCTATAATGGGACATGCGGAGCAGGCTGTACACAGGGATCCCCAAAGAGTAAAGGGCCCAGGCACTTATCACGGCTTTCATTCATTCAGCTATAAATGTTTGGGGGCATTTACAGTGCAGAGGCCAAGACCCCTCCATTGTTTGTTTGTTTGTTTTGTCTCACAAAGAATATCCCTACAAAGCCTCCAATGGAGACATGTACCTTGCAGATGCACACATATGATTTAACAGTCATCTTTCATCAGAGTAAAGTTGACTAAGATGTAAGTAGAAGGGCAATTGTAAAAAGGACAGTAAGGAAAGATACCAGGAGGTATCTGCGGGTAGAAATGGGGAAAAAGCCAATCCCAGACTCACCACGTATAACAATACCTTTGGTCTATAAATAGAGAATAATAACCCTTTCTCTCTTTTTTAAGATTTTTATTTATTTATTTTTAGAGATGGGGAGGGGAGAGAGAGGGAGAGCAACATCAACGTGTAGTTGCCTCTCGCACACCCCCTGCTGGGGACGTGACCCACAACCCAGGCATGTGCCCTGACTGGGAATCGAACCAGTGACCCTCTGGTGCACAGGTCAGTGCTCAATGCACTGATCCCCACCAGCAAGGACAGAATAATGACCCTTCCTATTCCTTCATCTAAACAATCCACAAGCCTAGTTCCCAAAGCTATTGGTAGGAGCAAGTCTCCTGGTCCTGAGAGCCCAGAATATTGTCCCCATTTGTCAAATTGTGTTCCCAAACTCTGCCCCAAAAACTTGTTCCTACAAACCTCTAGCTACAGTTAAATGAGTTTTGGAAATGCTCCAGACGACATCCCTTTTGAGTTAGTCATAGTGCTGCTCACCAAATTAAAGACTGAGATGTTCTATCCCGAAGAAACCTATTTAACTTTTCTTGACACTTTCCTGAAATTTGATTACTAATACCTTTTCATAAATAGCACATAAATGAAATGCCTTGAAGAACAATGTTTTGGAATGGCTGCCTCAGGACAGGATTTGCCCCCTTGTATTCTTCTTCCTGTCTGCCCAAGACACTTAACACCCTTATACTATGTTCTGGCTATCCAGATTCCCAACTGAAATGTTAATCTCAAACCAAGGACCCAGATACATAATTTTCAGGATGACCCAGTGTGAAATAAAAGTATGGAGTGCTTTGTTCAAATGTTATTACGAATTTCAAGAGAGCAACAGCTGGGTATAAAACCAAGCATGGGATCCTTCTGAGTGTGGCTCATACCTACATTCATTCCCATCCTTGAGAGTCACCCATTAAAAAGGAAAGCAATCCAATTAAATTAATCATGTGAGTTGAGGAAATTTATCACACTAATAGAGAAAAGACTGGAAGGGATTTACTTAACAATACACAAAAAGCAAACAACCAAGAAAAAAAGCCTGTTTAAGTAATGGGCTGATTTTTAAAGGAAGGTTGTGAATGGTGAAACATTTTGAAATCATTTCATAGGAAAAAGAGTAGATTTTGCCTAAAATGTTTTGTAGTCAAAGAATAGAGTTTGGAAGTCAAGAAAGTACAGCATGGTACTCATTTGCAATGAAGGTCTCATGAAGATAAGACTTGATCTAGCTCCTAAAATCTGAACAGGGTTTGATGAGGACTAGAGGTTGGAAGAGCACCATAGGTAAAGGACCAACATGTGTCAAACAGCCGGGGAAGTTCTTGGTGGCTCTCTTCTGCTGCTCATAAGGAAGATAAGGCTTCTATTCCCTTTATGCGCTACTCTTAAGTATATCATATTCAAACTGCTGAAAAGAAAAAGAAAAAAATCTTGAAGATAGCCCAAGAAAAAAAGATATATTACATATAAAGGAATAAAGATGAAATTACAGTAGATTTCTCATCAAAACCAATGCAAACTAGGAAGCAAGAGAGTGACTTGTTTAAAGCAATGGAAGACAAAAGGTGCCAGCCAGAATTCTATACCCAGCAAAACTATCTATCAAAAATGAAGGAGCAATAAAGACTTTTTCAGATAAATAAAAACTGAGAGAGCCTTAGCTGGTATGGCTCATTTGCCTGTAGTGCCATCCCATAAACCAAAGGTTGTGGGTTCAATTTCTGGTCAAGATGCGTGTCTGTGTTGTGAGTTCAGTCCCTGGTCAGGGGGCATATAGGAGGCAAGCAATTGATATTTCTCTTTGGCATCAATGTTTCTCTCCCTTTCTCTCTTTCCCTTCCTTCCCCTCTCTCTAATAGAGAAAAAAAGAAAAAAGAAAAACTGAAAGAAACCATTGCCTTCATACCCATTCTGTAAACAATGTTAAAGGAAGTGTTTCAAGCAGAAGGAGCAGTCTGTTTAGTCTCTCATCGTAGTCTTCTTGGGCTGCCTTAAAAAAAGGACCATAGATAGGGTGGCTTAAACAACAGAGGTTTATTTTCTCACAGCCCTGGATGATAGAAGTCCATATTCAAGGTGCCACCGTAACCAGGTTCTGGAGACAGTGCTCTTCCTGGCTTTTTAATGGCCACCTTTTTACTGTGTCTTCACACAGCAGAGAGAGGAAGGGAGAGCAAGCTTTCTGGTGCCTCTTCTTATGAAGAGATTGATCCCACACGACCAAGGTTCCGCCCTCATGACCCAATAACCCATAACAGGTCTCATCTACAAACGCCATTGTATTGGGGGTTAGAACTTTAACGTATGAATTGGGATAGGAGGGGGGCACAGTATCAGACTAAAACTTGAATTTATACACACATACACACAAATGAATAGTGCTGAAAATGGAATATGTGAAGCTCTGACAGAATAGGAACATGACCTACTTGGTTCACTGCTAGATCTAACAGTTGAAAAGGTATCTGAGTATCTGAGGTGTGCTGGTCTTGGAGACTGATAATATTTGAATAAGGAGCATGGATTAGATTATTAGATTGTGTCAATGTTACAATTCTTGATTTTGATAAGGCATGGAGGAGGCACTCAATAAATGTTACCAGTGTTTTATATCAGGTTTTATAATATTTAATCTTCACAGCCACAAAGAGGAAGGTATTGTTACTTTCATTTCTATATTTTAGAAAGCAGACTCATAACAGTTAAGTGTGTCGCACAAATTATAAGTAAACCACCCTAGATTTCACCCTTAGTGTGACTGACCCCAAAGCCGATGCTCCGTGTACAGGCCACACTGACATGCAGAATGCACGACATGCACATCAAACAGTGAGCAGCAGCAACAGGAAGACAGTGACAAGGTGGCTTCTGCACCAAACTAAAGTTAAAATGACCCTGCAGCTAATGGCTCAAAGAACACCTATTAATCTCGACCTGTATTTTGAGAACTTCATTTACTTCTTCTTAATAAATGATAGGATAACTTGAAATGACATTTTCATTATTACCTCAAACTATAATGCCAAAGGACCTCAAGTGACATGTTAATTATTATGCTGTTATAGTTAGGAGTCTTTTTTCATCTATTTTCCACGGGCACTGCTACCAGCATTGCCATCAATAAGGGAATGTCAAGGATGGCCTAGAAATCTCTATTATCCAGTTAGTCATATTTTGCTTTTAAGAATTACATAGGCTAAAGTTCTCACCTTAAAAAGCCATAGATCAAGAATTACAAAACACATCTCTCATCATGTTTTAGTAAAATGTTAATACCATTATTTCCCAGATGGGAAAACTCAGACTCGGTGATTCTAAGTGTTTCTGAAAACCCCATGCCTACAGTTCCCTGGGCTCCAAATCTGAAAATCATTAGCCAGGCTAGTGTAAACTATCTTAATTGCCATGTTAGCAGATGAGGAAGAGAAAAACTACTAACAAAAGTGGGTCACAAACTACCTAGGCTTGCTTTAATCAGTTATGTAAATTGGCTCCAGACCTGTACACCAAACCCATGGAGAAAAAGAAAGCAGGCTAGCTGGAAAGGCATGTGACAATATGCAGAAAGATTTTAAATTCAAATATATTTTAAAAGCACATTGCTCTGTTTATTTCAACACTTAGCTACACACAATAAAAGCCAAATAACTGTTTGGGGGAGGGAAGGAAGGAAGAAAGGTAAGGCAGTCATTTCTAAAGCAGTCAGTGCTGACTGATGGCCAATGTATCACTTCTAATACTAAGAAAAGTAAAAAGAAATGGTAAAAAATGATTAATTCCAAAGTTGAAGGACTTAACAATTTTTAATGAATCTGCAATTCTGACATGCAGCATAGATTAAATTTTCCATCAAATTTGAATCCATAACTCTCTCCAAGAAAATCACAGAAGATTACAAAGCACAGTGTAATTTCGCCTATTCTCATAAAGGCTTCTCAATTCATATTTTTCTTCAAAGGCAGATATACAGACCTGGTGAGTTCGGCCAAAAGAAGGGAGAAATTAACATTCACTGTACCCACAGCCATGTGGCTACTACAATGAAGAAAATAATTTTAGATACACACATTCACATTTTGTTTGAGGACACTGGTCAGCTGTAAAGCACTGTCCATGTGTGTTATAACACTCAGGGAATGTTGTATAATATTATTGTTGTTGTTGTTGTTGTTCTTTTCCACTATTGTTTTTATTAAATATTATTCAAAAAATCCACAGCCATGTCACCAGGGAGTCAACTACGGTTCACTCACAGTGACAGACGATATCCACCAGACAAGAACAGGGCAAAGCTCGTTTTTGATAAGTGACTTTCTTGAACAGCAAAGTCCCTTGCACAACTACGAAGTGCTCGGTAAGGGTTTACTGAAGGACCCCAACTGAAGCTCTCCCTGCCTACACTTAAGCTTTCGTCATATATCTCGCCCCAACGTGGCGTAATAAGAATAAAAATAGCAACAGCCACTATTTACTAGCACTGACTATGTAACGGGCTAAACATGCTTATTATCACTTTCTATTCACTATCTCATTTAATCCCCACAATAAACTTAGGAAGTAAGTACTGTCATTATTCCCATTCCACATATGAGAAAACTGAAGTCATATACATGAAGTCAGTCGCCCAAAGGCAAAGAGCAAATGGTAATAGAAATAAGCTTCTATTGGTTTCTCTGACTGCAATGCCTGTGTCCTAACCACAGATGAGGTTGTAACATCCCCATCTATCCCTCACATTGGAGAAAGAAATAAAGCCCCAGAGTCAAATAGAAGAACAGTTAAAAGGATGGCTGGATGTCCAGCGTTCGCTTGCATTTGAAAAGCCCAGGGCATTACGTCTGCCTGTCGTAAGTGGGGATTCTGCAGGACATGCACATTCGTGGGGCCTATTAAATGTGCACTCACAGAGAAGCCCAAAGTCTGCAGCCCTCACTGATGGCATATTTATCATGGTTTCAAGGTTCAGACTTAAACATCTCACTCTGGTTGAAGAGGTTTCCACCTTTTGCCTTTTGCTAATGAAGCAAGATCTCCCCCTTTCCACTCAGGAGAGAGAGAGCCCAGCAGAGAGGAGAGCGCTGGCAGCATGCCTTTGAAAACCAACGGACTTTGAAGCTGGCCTTCGAAGCCCCACATTATCTTCCCCACCCACATCCACCAGAGCCCTGAAGCCTTCCTTCTCTTTTAGAGAATCCTCTATTAAAATGCAGAAGACTCTATCGCTGCCAGACGGAATGTCAGAGCCCTGCCGGACCTGGCCAAGTTCCGGACTTGGCCTCTGGCCACTGGATCCCCGGCACCTGCCCAGGGCTCCCCTGTCCGACGACATCCCAGCCCAGCTGTTGCTGTCCAGCCGGGACCTGGCCAGACTTGCTCCCTCACCGTGCGTGTTCGCTAATAAACCTTCCGCCTTGTGCTCTCTCCACTGTCTCACTTCTCTCAGCCTCCTATACTGCAATGCCATGAGATTTATGGTCCACAGCGGAAAACTTCTGAGAGTGAAAAGGAGTGGCATGTTAATACCGCACTGGATGACAGATGTAAATCTGCAAACCCAGATCCAGTCACCCCATCAAATACCCACAGGACTGCTCTAACTGTAAAACAAAATTACAATTCAGTCTGGCGACTTTTCTAGAAATTCATCCATTCTTCCCCTTTCTTCTCAGCCAAAATTCTACAACTTCTGTCTACAGATGTGGCCCCTATGTATTCGCCACTCACTTCCCCTCTAACTTCCAGTCAGTCTTCTGCAACATCCATTCAACTGAACTGGCTTTCTGCAAAATCATCTCGCTTTTCAGTTCTCATTCTCTTATAATTGTCTGCTCTATTCGGTTCTATTCAACCCTTCCAGCTTTAACTTCCCTGAAGGTCTCACCATCTCATCTGTTGATTGTTTCCTATTGTAAATGATAGATGCATTCAAATATTTGAAAAAAGCTGCCTTTTCTGAATTAAATCTCAGTCACACACACCCCATTTAACATAACTATGAGATGTTCTCATCCTGGTTACTTCCTCTGGTGGAGCTCTAGTTCATCAATATTCTATTGGAAATGCCCCAGCTGGTGTAGCTCAGTGGACCGAGCCTTGGCCTGTGAACCAAAGGGTCTCTGGTTCAATTCCCCAGTCAGGGTACATGCCTGGGTTGCAGGACAGGTCCCCAGTGGGGGGCGTACAAGAGGTAACCACACATTGATGCGTCTCTCCCTCTCTTTCTCCCTCCCTTCCCCTCTGTCTAAAAATAAAATAAATAAAACATTTTTAAAAAAATAGAAACCAATAAATGTTTTTAAAAAAGAAATTCTCCTGGAAATGTTTCACCCAGGAAGGAGCACACCCTGACCAGCCTGGAGAAACGCAAGTCCACCCCTCCCACTCAGCTTCTCTGTACTACTGTGTCCTCGTATTGTCAGCTTTGTTAGCAGCCTCCCCACTCCGGTCGTTTCTGTCATGGTGACAGTCAACAACACCTCCTAGGTCCTCATTCATGAATTCTTACCAAGTTGCTTTTGTGTATCTTGATCTTGTGTGGTGAATTTTTGTTGTCAACTCATATATAGGATTTTACATTTATCCCTATTACATTTCAACATCTTGATTTCAATCCTATTTCACAGCCTGTCAAGACCCTTCTGAGTTCTAATGCTATCATCTATCATGTTAACCCTTCTTACTATTGAGTTGTCTACATATCTGATAAGCATCCCTGGTGTGATTTTCTCTTTCTGTGTCAGTTTCAGCTTGGAGACAGCTGATTTTTCAAACGCAAGTGTTAAAGGCCTTTTCCCTGCCTTGCAGCTGCTCCGTGTGACCCAGTGTGTCAACAGGAGTTCTCCTCCCCACCCCCCACCCCCCCGTCTAGCATTATTAGTTCTGTCATTCGGAACAGTGGTTTTCAAACTTTAGTGGACACCGGCATTACCTGTCACATCTGTTAAAATACATATCCCCAGGCCCAAGCTTCAGCTATTCTGATTCAGGAGACTGGAGAAAGATCCAAGAATAAGTGCCTCTAATAAGTGCCCCAAGTGACTAACGATAATCTGCACATAACATTTAAACATTTCTTTAAGGTCACAAACTTCTTTTCTGAACAAGGATAGGGGGTGTAACAGTGGCAGAAACAAGTGAGATTTTCTAACTGCCCTGCCAACTCCCAAATGTCTTTTCAGGGAATTGAACATAATGGCATTCTACCATCATTCAGTTACTCTTGATTCACATTTTCTAGGTAAATTCACATTCTATGTACCAAATGACTCCTAAAAGGACCAGACATTGAATTTGAAAATAATAAGATGAACACATTTAAATGGCTTCTTTATGGTCATAAATTTAAAGACATTATTTTTGGTCTTAATTTCAATGTCTTTAAACCGGGCTTTATAAAATAATTCTTTGGGTCATACATTTATGTAATGTTATAACTATAGGTGTTTAAAAGACACATATTTCTGTGCTGTTTTTAATTTCTCTTGTTTTAAATTTTCTCTCATTTATTGTTAACTCAGCATTATTTTATTGGTTTTTAACCTCATAGGTTTAGTTTCCTTTGAGCTTTTTAATACGTGGCTTTAGAAGTACTTTATTTAAAGGTATACCACTAGTGATAGTTACCTTATCTTGTTTTTAAATTTTGTAGCTTTAAGACACTCTCACCTTCTTTAAATTCTTTCATTTTGTTTAACTACCCCTATTCTCATCTCCTGCTTCTCTATTTTTGGTCTCTTGCTTTCACAGCGTCTGACAAAAAAAAAAAAAAAAGTGGGTCACAGGAATGCTCAGAGTGGAAGGAATCCGATTACAGCCAGGAAAGTATCAAAGCTGCTGTGCCGCCTTGGCACCTGCCCCTCGGGCTCCCCTAATTCCTCATCCCGAGGCCTCCGGAGACTCACAACAATCCTGTAATAAAGACTTTCAAATAATCTACCTAGAGAATTTTATGCCATTTTTCTTTTGCTATAAATGTGTCAGAAAATGCTGCTACTTTATAACTGCTAATATTAGGATGGGCATGTTCCATATTGTCTTTGTTTTCTCTTCCTAACCTAAACTTCTGCTATAACTACCTTCATGCAGTCAAATCATCGAGTAAAATGATCTATTCAGCATACATGGTTTCATTAGGCCCAGGGAGAAAGAGAGAGGCAAACAAAAGTGCTTACCATTTATTCAGTATCTACTACATGGCACGCTCTGTGATGAGTCCTCTAGATATACATATGTGTGATTAATCTTCACAAAAATTCTGCAGTGAAGGCATTATCCTTATCTTACACATAAAGAGCTGAGACTTTGCTGCCCCTTTGCTACCCCAAAGCCATTCAGTCGGGGGGTGGGTAGAAAGGCTCCTCGTGGAGGATACAGTGATGCTTGGCAAACTCGTGCTGAGCTGCTGAGCCTGTTGCTGCCTGACAGTACCCACTGTCTGGCCCCCCGGAGATTTGCCCTCAGAGCTGGAAAGAGCCCCTCACTCAAGGTCTTACCTCTTCCTAGGACAGCCCGCATTCCACAGCTCATGGAAGCGGTTGAACAGAAGGACCAGCCCACACCCAAGAAAGTCTGAAGGGCCATCTCAGCTCCAGAGTGCCCTTGGGGCTGGCCGAAGGCTTGTTATAAATGATGCAGCCAACTTCTCTGTCCGTCCTGCTTCTTTTCCTTCCCCTCGTTCTATGAATCTTGAGAGCACTTCCTAATAAACTTCCTGCATACAAATGTCCTCATCAGAGTCTCTTCTTGGAAAATCTGACCTACAACATTAGTTTCGCGGTGAAACACAGCAATTTTTATTTATGCCCCCTCTTTAACAGAAAAAGCACCAAAGACAGTTTTCATGAATATGTAAATACAAGTTAACATATTAGATGTGGCAGAGAAAGGATAAAGAAATTAAAAAATAAAGAAACCAAGGGAAAGGACATAAAACGGAGCCAGTCATGTGGCCAATACAAAAAAAGAATCACTTAGCAGGGCCATAAATTTGGTTGCTTTTTTTTTTGGTTTTTGGGGGGGTTTTTTGCCAATGCAAAAGAAACTAACTCATCAGCTGTACAATTCACAGTAACTTTAAGATATTTGGTTAAATACAGAGTTGCTCAAGAAAAATGAAGACCAAAGAAATACTTCCTGAGAGTTCATATAAAAATCATCACAGCCTTGCATTAGATGTCCAGGTGAGCTTCATGGAGATGTGTGACTGGCCGGTAGGGTGACCAGCTGTTCAGGTTTGTCTAGAACCAGGAAAATTCCTGGGACATGGCACATGCAGTTCTAAAACCAGGACTATCTGGGACAAATCATGATAGTTGGTCACCCTGGTGACTATACAAATCCAACATCAAATCCATAAAAAACAAACCTGCAAGGGCCAACATGAATCAGTTCAGGTACACAGGTCAAGGCAGGCCTGGCTTTACCCAGGGATACTTTGGGGTTACCAGGAGACTTTTTAAAATGCATAGCCTTCCTACAACCCTCTGTGAATACTATTGATCTCAACTGAGCTTGGGAGAGATAATGTACAGTAGCCCCCCCCTTATTTGCGGTTTCACTTTTCATGGTTACAATAACCCACAGTCAACCATGGTCCAGAAATAAACAATTTGTAAGTTTTAAATCGTGCACAGTTCTGTATAGCATGAGGGAACCTTGTGCTGTTCCACTCTGTCTCACCCCGGAATGGATGAATCATCCCTTTCTTCAAAGTGTTTGTGCCGCATATGACATGCACCCGTATATCACTTAGTAGGCCTCTAGGTTATCAGAGCAACTGTCACAGTGTCGCAGTGTTTATGCTCAAGTAGCCCTTACAGTAGCCTGATGCTACGTCACCATGTCTACGCCAGTTCACCTCACTTCATCTCAGTGGGCAGGCACTGTGACATCTCCCATCACCACAAGAAGGGTGAGTACAATGCAATAAGATATCTTCAGAGAGAGACAGACGCCACCCTAACTTTTATCCCAGTATATCATTATAATTGTTCTATTTTATTAATAATTATTGCTAATCTCTTACTGTGACTAATTTATAAATTAAACTGTATCATAGGTATATAGAGGAGAAGAAATAGTAAATAATAGGGTTTGGTACTATCTGCAGTTTTAGGCACCCACTGGGGGTCCTGGAACATGTCCTCCATGGATAAGGGGTATACAGCAGTAAATTTAGTGCTGCACACCTCAAAAAAGAACTAAAGTACAGTTATTTTACACTGTAAATGTGGTATAGATCCTTGGACTTGAGCAGACCGTTGAGCTAGGGATAGAGTTAACATTATCAGGTGAAAATTGAAAAGTCTGACAAGCACAGAAAGGTGATTTCACCTCCATTTGGTGGTGAGCTAAGGGAACATTTAAGGCCAGGAACAAAAGTCTTTGAAAGTCATTTTGAATCTTCTCTACTACATAATTGCATTCATTGAGGTAAAAATATTCTGTTCAAAGAACTGGGTCACCACAATTTTAGCCTGGATAAAACAGAAACTGAAAAAGGAAGATGTTACCAAAAAAAAAAAAAAAAATCAATCACAATAAAACACCTATACAGTAATTAACTTGACTCTTGGTCACTTTCAGGTATTACTGGCCATAGTCAACTATCTGAGGCATTAAGAACAAAGTAACGGAATGATTGCCCAGGACCTCCATCTCATTAAGATAAAATATTTCCCCCAAAATAAAATGTAATGAGAGATGCCCATCCACCCACCATCTACTCTATAACTAAAATGATAATCCATTCATCTGTAATGCTGACATGTTTCTAATGCACTGAACCCAAGAGTTATAGTCAATAATCCTAATTTAGGAATTCTAATTTAGCAGTTGTCTTTCAGCAAATAACCTGTGGAAGTCATTTAACAAATAAATATTCCCTATTCCTGAGTGCTCCAATCAGCAATCACATGGATTTTTCTTTCCTGGTTAAGTTCTAGTTGTCAATTGTAATTTGTAAAAGAAACTGGGAGGAAGTTGGAAACAAAGATGGCAATTATCCAGCTAACTTGGGGTTTGTACGCGGCTGCGCACATGTCAGATATGTTTGAGAATATCACCTATTTCCATTGACAAAATCTCCAGTTGATTGCTAACATTCTTCCTTGTGTTCTGCTGCCTAGACAATCACAACTGAAACTGAAATGAAGACATTCTGTGATGTCTGATCTGCAAAGCACAGTGTTTACAGGTAGTGACAATTGTTTCCTGAATTCGGATTATCAAGAGAGGTATAGTCAGTTTTACTTTTTTAACCATTTTCCCCTCCCTTAGTATATGAGTTGGTGGAAATATTTGCGTAATGAAACAAGGAAAAGTCATTTGGAAAGTCCAAATAAGGAAGACAGCTTTTCCTGTGTATTATTTGTAGTTTTCCAGGGAGGCATCACCTCTCTTGCTATGTAACTCAAGCATTCACATCACAAGAGCTACAGCATTTATGCCCTGGCTGGTGTGGCTCAGCCGCTCGGAGCGTCGTCCCATCACGAAAGGATGCAGGTTCGATTTCAGGTCCAGGCACATACGGGAGGCAACCAATCAATGCTTCTCTCTCGCATTGATGGTTCTCTCTCGCATTGATGGTTCTCTCTCGCATTGATGGTTCTCTCTCCCCACTTCCTCTCTCTCTAAAAGGCAATGAAAGAATGTCATCAGGTGAGGATTTAAAAAAGAAAAAAAAAAAAAGCTGGAGCATCTATTGGGGGCCTTTGAGCTGTGGCAATGGCTCAAAAAAGATTTCCAGCTCTGAAGAGCCTTGTTTGTGTTACTTCACCATCTTATTCACCAGCTAATTTCCAACCGTCCATTTCATTTTGTGCCGAATCTATCCAGTGGAGAACAGAATAGCTGGGTACCAGAGAGCCATGTACTGAGGCCACGCAGTGAGGCATTTTGCTTTTATTCCCTTTGACTTCTTCACAGCACCCTACCTGCTTCACGGCTACCTAAATTCCATTACACACCATTTTGCTTTATGCATCTGAAGACTTAGTCATTACACAGGAGGGCAAGAGCGCTCTTTGCTGCACAATGAAGTTATCATTTCCTCAGTTCAGCACTCAGGCAAGCTTTTCTTCTTTCTGAATAACTACTTTCATCTGTGACTAAGAGGTCTGAAATTTTACTACTGAACCTGCTAACTTTTGCATTGCATCAGAATGAAGGTCAGTAATCTTCCTGACAGAAGATTTAAAGCATTAGAAGCTTAGCATTCGAGCCCGGGAACTTAACCCCCTGTGCCCTCATGGGGCACTGCTAATGGAGCTTCATTTCAGTTTCCAGCTGGCTTCCTTTTTCTTTTTTCTTTTTAAGATTTTCTTAATTTTTAGACGGAGGGGAAGGGCAGGAGAAAGAGAGGGAGAGAGGGAGAAAACATCAATGTGTGGTTGCCTCTCAAGCACCCCCCACTGGGGAAATGGCCCACAACCCAGGCATGTGCCCTGACTGGGAATTGAACCGGCGATCCTTTGGTTTGCAGGCCAGTGCTCAATCCACTGAGCCACACCAGCCAAGGCTCCAGCTGGCTTTTCAAAAAAGATGAGGAGGACAGGATGGCTCTACCACCTCCGCTCCCACTCCGCAGCTAGGCATTTCCTCAGATACACCTCCCAACCAGACAGGCTGGCAAGCTCTCCATAGAGGAAGGCTGGCTTTCATCATTGTGAACTCCCAAATCAGAGTACCGGTAATTTTCAAATACGTCATTGTACATACACACTTTTAACCTGCCATTAGAGTGCCCAGAAATTGGACAGCCACCTCATTGTTTTCCCAAACCTGAAATGACCCTTATTTTAAAAAATTTTCTGTTCTACTTTACTGTGGATATTAAGTTGTGCCTTGAACAAATGAATGACATGAAGCATGTTTTACTCTCTAAAGAAATACATAACATCTCTAGTTCCAAAATGTACGTGCATACATTTGTTTAAAAATAGCTGCCTTCATTATCATAATGATCTTTCCCGCATGTGTGGGAGCTCAGGGAATTAGTGATAAATGTAAATGTAATCAAGGACACCACCATGCTTTTAATCTGGCAAGTGAAAACCATTTATATCTCCATCATTGTGGCAGGACAAGGCAGTTTTATTACCAAAAGAAGCTTGGAAGTCATCTGATTGCCTTCTGACTTTTTTCTCCATGTTTATGCCTTACCTGAATAAAAATGCTCACCTTAATATCAAGTGTCAATACAGTTACAGAGAAATGCACTATTGCGAAGAGTGTAAATTGGTCCTACCTCACTGGAGAACAATCTGCCAAAATATATCAGAAATGTAAAAATGTGATTATCCTATAACTCAGAAATGCCCTTCAATATATTTACCCTGATGGAGTTGCACACCTAGAAAAAGATTCACGTTTGCTGTTTTGCTATTTACAACAGAAAAAAATAAAAAGGAAACATCCTAAATGTCCAAAAAATGGCAACTAGTCAAATATATTATCATGTGCAAATAAAATTTGGCACAATCATGTAAACTAATAGGATATTTAAAATATTGTTTAATAAGAAATATACAGTATATAAAATTCACATTAAATTTATTGTTGCAACAAATATTGGCCAAACACTAAGTAACAGACATTGTTCTATAGCAGGGGTCAGCAAACTTGTCCTGAAAAGATCTACATAGTAATTATTTTAGGCTTTGCAGGTGTATGGTTCCAGCCACAGCTACTCAGATGTGCCAGTGGACCATGAAAGCAACCATGGGAAACATGTAAACAAATGAGTGTGGCTCTGTTCCAACAAAATGTTATTTACAACAACTAGGCTACTGGACAAATTTGCTCCTGGCTATTAGTTTATTGGACAATTGGAACATACAAGTGAAGCAAAACATACAAAAAGCTCTGACTCTGTATATATATATATATATATATATATATATATATATATATATATATACACACACACACACACACACACACACACACCCCAACCATTCAGTAAGCCTATCTTTGGAGACAGTGCCAGAGGCCATGCCGTAATTAGCTAGTGATTCAAATGCTAAACAAAAGCGATTCGGTCCCTGCCCTCACAAAGCTCACGGTCCAGTGGAGGAGACAGGGAAGAAAGCAAGTAAAAGAACAATTACAGTTTGTTAAAATTGATAAGAAGCAAATGAAAATGATTAACATTGGTTATCTCTGAGTAGTGAAATGTCTGATAAGTTTTCCTTATTTTTTTTTCTTTATGCTATCATTTGAAGTTTTTACAATAAATGTGTTTTATCATTTCAGAAACAATAAACCTAGTCTCAGAAAGTTGTAAGTAATGAAAAGGATAAAAGTTCAATTTGTGTTTTCTATAGAACACCTAATCCTAATGGATTTAGAAAAATGGATGGTCTCTACATTTTCACAGTGATTTGTCTTTGAAATTGTCTACGTAGAGTAAAAGGTCTTACTATTCTCCAAATAAATAAACAAACAAAAATCCTTGTCTTTGGGATATGGATGAGAGACTTAGCAAGGGTCACAAGAACCTCAATTCTTGTCCATTTATTCATGAATCTCAAGTATAAAGCAAAGTGCTTACAGAAGTATAGAAAAGGAACACCCCAAAGACTGGCAATCCTTTGGGATAATGGCTCCAAATGTTTTTTTTCTTTTATTTTTAAAGGAAAGTATATAGTAGAAAATGTGCTTTACCAGAAGAGAGGTCTGGCCTTTGCCCTTGACTTCTGGGAGGTCACCTCTGACATATTGGATAGGAGTATTTTTGTTTAGGATTAGGGCTGGCCACACCTAACAGTCTTAGGTTGGGGGTTGGCTGTGCCATGAAGACCAACCATGTTATTTAGAATGAGACCTTTGAGTCTCATAGTTTCAGTCGACCTGGTGACTGAATTCAACTGTATAGGCAATTAATCAATTATGCCTATTAATAAACTCCCAGTGAAAACTTTAAAAACATAGATCAAGTGAGCTTCCCTGGTTGACAGTACTCCACATGTGTTGTCATGAACTGACAGCAGGAGAACAACAGAAGCTTCATGTTTGGATCTCTTCTGACCCTGTAAATCAGTGCATTTCCTCGATGCATCTCTTTGTCTGACTTTAACCTGTATCCTTCCTTATAAGAACCGTAACCACAAGTATAGTTGGTTTCAGTGAATTCTTTTGAGTTCTTCTAGTGGATTATGGAACTAGAACCTGGTTTTGAGAAGCCCTCCAAACTTGCAGCTGGTGTCAGAAGTAAGTATAGTCCCATGGAGAACTCTGCCTTGAGAATTTGCATTTTGGCTAACTTTATGTAGGGAATGTTCAGAGGAAAAGAAGAGAAGACAATGCGTTAGTGGAACTTCAACTCTCCATTTTTGGTGGGACTATGTTCTCTGGGCCTCTTTCTTCCTCTGCTTCTTCTGAATTTCAAACACCATTCACCAGCTTTAACAGAAGGAATAAGTGCACAGTACATTCTGATTTGATAAAGATGCACAGTTGCCCTGATAAAATGAATGTCATTAGGGCATATTTACATATAGTATTTCCATACTGTACCTGTAACTTTATCTTAGAAACTTGTAAGTACAATTTTTTTCCTTCTTTATTATTTGAGAAGCAAATAAAAACTCAAAGGCTCAAATCAGTGCATTTCCTTGATGCAAAGAGCATAAATTTTGCCAAAATATTTGCCTGTCTGCTTTTTAGTGAGTCAGAGAGCAATGTTTCCTAATTTATTTGGTTTCCTAATTTATTCTGTTAAAAAAATTATTTCCTAGAACACCAGGTTTAGATACATTCCATTTTCTCAAAAGAGCTACAAAGATGACATGTTTGTGAAAGTTTAGACGTGTGTGTATGTGTACTGTCGAGTGTTGAGATCCTGAATAGTCAACAACGTCTATTGAACCTTTCTTAGGGGAAGCCGTCGGCTTTTAGTAATGACAGCCTCTAGTCTATTTATCCTTAAGGTATGAAAATTTGAGAAAATCCCTAAAGCTAGGGCAGTCATTTCCTTAGAGATTACCCTAGTGTCTCTCCCAGTCAAATGTGGGTATATCATAAATCCTAGGTCATCCAGTCCATTGGTTTTTAAATACCAAAAACTAATCCAAGAGAGTTAGCATTATGAAACTCCATCAAAAACTTGGTCTGAAACTGAAAAGTATTTCCTCCTTGGCTGCATTTCACCTGCATAAGTCATATGCTATTCATTTTGAGGACTTGAATTCAGGATAGATTCAATCTCTACAAACTCAGTCTAGTTCTGTGTTTGTCCTTGCCCAGCACTTGAAAAGATCAGGTGCAGTTCAATTATGAAGTCGTGTCTGACTTTTTGAAGTGTAAATCCACTGCACTTGAAAATGGCAAGTGTAAAATCCATTCTTAAAAAGCACTCGACATTTTCACATACAGCTTTACAGCCGTGGAAATGTGAAGAGGCTCAAAATAGAAGGCCAAGAATAGCTTTTTTTAAAAAGGAGAATAAAAGGTTCTAATGCTTGGTCAGGAGCAGAAGTCTGATGTTTAGCTCTGCTTTGACTAAAAAATTAGAACTTCTTTTAAAGCTGTGTCATCTGTCTGAGCTAATTTTTTCTGATAACATTTAAACTGTAGATCTGTATGCCTGATCTCACATGCCTTTCTCTTCACAAGGACTTAATAGGTTGTCTACATTCTGCACTTGCAGTGAGAAGTACTCATACAGATCAGGAGTTGGCAAACTTTGTCTATAAAAGGCCAGACAGTAAATATATTTGGCTTGGCAGCCATATGGTCTCTGTCAACTCTGCTATTTTAACATGAAAGCAGCCATCAGCAATATGTACACAAATGAACATGGTTATGTACCAGGGAAACTTTACTTATGACACTGAAATTTGAATTTCATGTAACATTCACATGCCACAAAGTATTATTCTTCCACCACTTAAAAACCTAAAAACCATTCTTAGCTTGCAGGTTATACAAAAACAGGCAGTGGGCTGGAGTTGGACTCCCAGACACAGTTTGTCATTCTTCGATATAGATGTCAAAAATAATTTAACAAAACAAGGCATAAATTGCAGTATACATATTCTGAGGTTTTATGCACTGTGTGAGAAAGATCTGCTGGGGATCCTTAATACCATTTGATTCCATCAGTGGCTCAAGACACTGGTTGTCCTGCTGACGTCAGCCAGCGAATGCCCTGGCTTGTCCGGCTCCTCACTGGGCTGCGGCTTCTCCATCTGGGAGCCCAGCTCCATCCAAACACCATCTTTACACCAGCAGCATTGGCATCATCTGGGAGCATGGTAGGAATGCAGAACCTCAGGCTCTGCCCCCAAACCTTCTGAATCAAAGTGAAAGAAGCCAGACACAAAAATCACATATTGTATGGCTCCATTTACTTGAGAAAGTAGGCAACAGGTAAACTCATAGAAACAGAGAGCAGATTGTTGATTGCCGGGGACTTGGGGAGAGGGAGGAATGAGGGCTGTTTGATGAATATGGGGTTTCCTTAATGACATTAATGTCTTGGAACTAAATGGAGATAATGGTTGTATAACATTTTGAATGTACTAAATGCCACCGAATTGTATATTTTAAAGTGATTAATGATTAATTTTATGTTACATGAATTTTACCTCAATAAATAAAAATGTTTTTAATCCAGGTTTTAAGAAGAATCTCCTAGGTGATTCATATGAACATTAAAATTTGAGGGGCAACCTCTCATAGATGAGCTATCAGGTATTTTCAGTCATTTTAACTCTTGTTTATAGAAATACTGGGCTTTTCAAAGGAACAAAACATCCATCCATTGATGCTAATGCATATAGTATCACAAAATTAGTGGTTATCTAAATACTGCTGATATATTTTCTTAAACCTTTGAATTATAAAATGTTAAAATAATCTCACTTTTTAAGTTCTTTTCCCCAAATTTGTCCTACCTATTCAATGGGGAAACTACTAATACCTATGATCAAATATACTATGATATCAAATATACTTTACCTATTAAATATTCTCGTGTAATTGTTTCTTGTTCTGAAAACTGTTCGCCAGCACCAGTGATTTCTTCCTGTTATTTATTCAACTATAACATTCTTTCAATTTTTTTTAACTTTCATAGAATAACTTTCCAGAAGAAGTTTACCCTACTTGATATTCAGTATATATTTTCTTATGACAGTTTTATGGTACAATTAAACTTCATACATTTTTTGCAGCCCCCTCTGAATACGCATTAGAAAACCAACCATCATAATTCTAAGCCAATTGGCTTGATTTGCTTATTTAAGCCCACGTCTCACAGACCTGCTACATTTCCAAACATTCCTTTCCCATCTGCATTCTATCCACCTGCCCAAAGTTGCTGGCTCTGCTGACAGTGAAGAAAGCCACAGGGCACCGACAGTCAAAGTATAACTTCCACTTCAAAGCTTGTTAGAAAACCTAAAGTCCCTATTTAGATTCTGAACTTTCGTATGCCCAACTGTATAGCAGTTTCAGGTCACAGAAGAAACCAAAAATCGAGTATCAAGGGCAGCCTGGGCCTGCATTTTTTCAAAATCATTATCAGAGTTCAGCGTGTAAAAAATTGTTATCACAACTCAGCTTATGAGAAAAAACCCTGATGTTTAGATGGACTGAGTAACTTAATAAGGCTCATCTGGATGCAAAAATAAATGAGCATCACGTTAACGTCAACTTTTAATGCTTGCCATTTTATGTTAATTCGTATTTTTAAATTATGGCTGATTCTTTGCAATCAGTCTATAGCTAATTATATCTCCAACATGTAAATCTGATGAAGCTCTGGGACCAAAGAACAACAAAAATACCCAACAAAGACCTTGGAGACTCAGAACTGACACAAGCCTCCGTCAGCTGGTCAGACCCAGCCTGCAAAGCCATCCTCAAACTCTGAACTTCTGTCACTGTTCTTTCTCAAAGATCAAAGCTTAGTTTGCTTAACCATGGAAACCATATGATGCATCCTGTTTGCAGATGTTTTTCATGGCTTATTTTTTTTCTTTGTAATTGATGTCTCTGTCCTTAGGACACAGGAGCTATGTGTTTGTAGACATAGGCTGGATTTTTGAAAAACCTCCTTACTAACACAATCTAAATAAGAAAGCTGGAGTAAAATATATTCCTCCACCTGACACTAACATTCTACATGATCTTCAATATCAGACAAAATGTTTCTTGCAATTATTAAAAGATATCCAGATCTCCACAGTGGCTGCACCAGTCTGCATTCCCACCAACAGTGCACTAGGGTTCCCTTTTCTCCACATCCTCGCCAGCACTTGCTGTTTGTTGATTTGGTTATGATGGCCATTCTGACTGGTGTGAAGTGGTATCTCACTGTGGTTTACATTTGCATCTCTCTGATGGCTGGTGATGCTGAGCACCCTTTCATATGTCTCTGGGCCCTGTGTATGTCCTCTTTGGAGAGATGTCTGTTCAGGTCCTTTGCCCATTTTTTAATTGGATTGTTTGTCTTCCTGGACTGGAATCGTGTCAGTTCTTTACATATTTTGGAGATCAAACCCTTGTCCAAGGTGTCATTGGCAAATATATTTTCCCACACGGTTGGTTCTCTTTTCATTTTGCTGATGTTTTCTTTAGCCGTGCAGAAGCTTCAATGAAGACCCATTTGTTTATTCTTTCCTTTATGTCCCTTGCTGTAAGGGATATGTTGGTGAAAATATTGCTGCATAGAATATCTGAGATTTTCCTGCCTATGTTCTCCTCTAGGACTCTGGGCTCTCTATTTTGTTCCATTGATCTAGGTGTCTTTTCTTAAGCCAGTACAAAACTGTTTTGATTACCATGGCCTTGTAATACGGTTTGATGTCAGGTATTGTGATCCCTCCTACTTTGTTCTTCTTTCCCAAAATTGCTGCAGCTATTTGTGGAAAACAGTATGGAATTTCCTCAGAAAACTAAAAATGGAACTGCCTTATGACCCAGCAATTCCACTGCTGGGATTATACCCTAAGAAACCTGAAACACCAATTCAAAAGAACCTATGCAGCCCAATGTTCATAGTAGCACAATTTACAATAGCCAAGTGTTGGAAGCAGCCTAAATGCCCATCAATAAATGAGTGGATCAAAAAGCTATGGTACATTTACACAATGGAATAGTACACAGCAGAAAGAAAGAAAGAAAGAAAGAAAGAAAGAAAGAAAGAAAGAAAGAAAGAAAGAAAAGAAAGAAAGAAAAGAAAGAAAGAAAAGAAAGAAAGAAAGAAGAAAGAAAGAAAGAAAGAAAGAAAGAAAGAAAGAAAGAAAGAAAGAAAGAAAGAAAGAAAGAAAGAAAGAAAGAATTCACACAATTCACAACGGCATGGATGGAACTGCATAGCACTATGGTAAGTGAAATAAGCCAGGCAGTGAAAGACAAACACCATATGATCTTAGCTGTAAGTGGAACCTAATTAACAAAACAAATAAGCAAGCAAAATATAACCAGAGACATTGAAATAAAGAACTGACAGTAACCAGAGGAGGGGTGGGAGGGGATAACGGGAGAGAAGAAGGGGAAGGGTCATTAAGGAACATGTATAAAGGATACATGGACAAAGTCAAAGGGGGTAGGATTGAGGGTGGGAAGTGGGGATGGGTGGGACGGCAGGGAGGGGAGTGGTGGGAAAATGGAGACAACTAAACTTGAACAACAATAAAAAAATTTGTTTAATTTTTAATAAAGACACCCAGGTCTAACTAGGATGTATTCTAATGACTCTTTCTCATCAGAACTTTAGATTCTGATAACACAAAAGTAGTTAACACTTAATGGGGGTCTACCCTAAGCCAGGCACTTGGTCAGTGCTATTTATCTAACTTTCTGCAACAACCTCGCATGACAAAACTGAAAGATACTTAACCAAAGATACCAACCTAGAGTGTCAAGGGGGAGCAGCGGGCCGAGAGCATGATTTGCCTACTCCCACACTGCCCAATTACCCACGGTAGCTCCACCCACCCTGCCACGGCTCGCAGTCAGGTCCAAGGAGAAGCCCAAAGAAGGAGTGAAGATGGAGAACGGCCACATCAACCTGAAAGTGGCCAGGTAGGATGGCTCTGGAATCCAGTTCAAGATCAAGAGACACACCCCAATGAGCAAGCTGATGAAGGCCTCCTGTGAGTGGCAGAGACTGTCAATGAGACAGATTAGATTCAAGTTTGATGCACAGCCAATTAATGAAGCAGGCACCCCGGCCCAGCTGGAGATGGAGGACCAGACACCATCACACATTCCAGCAGCAGACAGGAGGTTTTGGGTGACTGGCTGCCTCTTGTGATGTGGTCTCCAGAGGAACTGGCCCACTTTGTCACCGTCCTTGCATTTGCTGTTGAATAGTGAACATGTGAGCATGCCAATCATGGAGGATTCTAAGGGAACAAAGGACACCCACCAAAATTCCTTCCCTCTCTGACAAAATGCGGGTGCAACTCAAAACTGTCTGCAGGGACAAATCCTTACCTGAAATCAGGCCAGCCAGTGTCACGTGTTTAGGAAAATGAGTTGAGAGGTTTTGGGGGTTTGTTTTTACTTTCATTTTTGTCTTTCCCCCTCCTGTGACATTTCTTCAAAGCTTGTGGTATGAATGTCCTCATTTAGTCTAGATGGGGATCTTATCCTGGGCATTAAATAAGCCTTCCTGCTCATTTTATCATGTGGAGAGCTGACATCGCCAAAGCGGGGGTGCTTCTGTGGGACAAGTTTGGGGGGCACTGTGGGAATGGGAGATAAATTTCCTGTTGCTAAACATTGCAAGTTTAAGTGCTGTGAGAATATGGGAAAGTTGAAAGGAGAATACTGGAATGCTTTTTAAAAGGTGAAGAGAAACATAACCGAGTCCCTCAGTAGCGTTGCCCTGGACTCTTTGTTCCTCTAGTGTCCGCTGGAGCAGGTGTGGGTCCAGGGCCCCCAACAGGGCATGGGCAATATGGGGTACAGTGAAAATTGGCTTTTCCCCTTTTCTATTTTTTAAATTTTCATTTACAGTTTGCATTCAATAGTATTTTGTATTAGTTTCAGGTGTCCCCTTTTGTTAACACAGAGAAAAGAAATTCCAGTGTTTCTCACTTGGTAGTAGTACCATGGCCTCAGAGTTCTTCCAGTATTTGCTTCTGATGAATAATTACGGTCTCTATATAAAAAGAGTACAATTAAATATTGCTGATTTTGCAGTGATGGTTTTGTGTAAAAGAGCTGCTTCAAAGTATGGTTACAAATGGGTCCCCTGCAAAGACAACTTCATGTTCTTCTCACAGACTACACTCTGACACTATCCAAACATTAGCCGTGATTTCATTTCTGTGAAATATTTTGGAACCTGTGCCTATTAAACTGTTAGTTCTCCTACTGCCTGATGGCCCCGCTCTGCCTCGTTCTGGCAGCTGGACAGTGTGACCTCGACCATCTCTTGCTTGCCTAGAATCTTGCCTTTCCTTTGTGTTTTGCTGGTGGGGTGTGGATGTGGTGTCTACCAGCTCTGCTGTTTGTTCACAGTTTATATATTCTTTGTCCTTTACTACTGTAAATAGTGAATATACCAACCTAGGAAATGACCAAAGAAGAGTGATCTGATTTTAGAGTCAGGTAGATTAGGGTTGTTCAGATCCAGGTGCAGCAAATTCAACAAATACTTATATGTCTATTGACCACTAGCTTTAACACTACAATTCCCACATTTCACAGATGCAGACACTGAGGCTCAGAGAGGTTAAGCAACTTGCTCAAGTTGACACAGCCAGCTATTCGCAAATTCAGGACCAGAGCCAGGATCTCCTGTCAACTCAGCCATCTCTGATGTCCAGGGTTAAGTCCCACTTGGTGCCCTGAGCTGCCAGGACAGGCTCTGGTCACCAGCGTCCCTGAAGTAGAATAAGCAGGTTGGAAAATCATCATCTTGTTTTTATTAACCTTTCTCAATATTTGTATAACTCACATTTATTTCAATGTTTAATATTAGAAGTGTTTTGGGTCTTTATTTAGAAATTTGATGGTGTTTTTGTGACCAGAAATATGCCATAGGAACTTAACTCTTATTTATATTAATTAGACTATGGTAAAAGTGGTTTTGCTATATATCATTTCACTTATCAACAACGCTAAGTGAGGCCTCACATACAAGGACTCCAATCACTCCACCTCCTTATCAATACTTGTTATTGTCTGTGTTTTTTATTATAGCCATCCTAGTGAGAGTGAAGTCATATTTCATTGCTGTTTTGATTTTCCTGAAATTCTTAAAAGATTTGAACAAGGGGTGCCTCATTTTCATTTTACCTTGGGCCCAGCAAATGATGTAGCTGGTCCTAACTGGAGCAAAATAGCTATAAAGGAAGTACCAGCACCCAGGAGCCACAGCCCCTCCTTCTTTTCCCTGTGACAAAAAAAGGCTAGGGTGTGGGAGGAAGGAGAAGAAACTCTCAGACACCCAGAAGAACTGCCAGGTTTACCCTCAGAGGGGACCTACTGGGCTTTCAAGTCACCCACTCTCCTAAACCTCCTGAGATTTCTACCCCACCCGAGCCTTTCCCTCTCTCAACCGCTTCGGCTTGAACTTCTTCGGGTGAGACGGGATTAACTCTCTCATTATCCGTTCAACGGCAGTCTGCCGGGTCCTGAGCCAGAGCTGCCGGCACCGTGGCAAACAGTCCTGAGTCCCTCGATTCTCAAGCTTGAATCAAAGGCCTGGTTGGTTTACCACACTCATTAAAATGCATTCGCATTAAATCAACATTCTACATATTAATTGAAAAACATAATTTTTACAAAATCAGTTTCCCGTGGAGGAGGAGGAGGAAGAAAAGAGGATGTGGGATTCCTTAAATTGGGGGAGAGAGAGCCATTAAGAGGCAACAGAAAATGGAAGGTGGAGAAACAAAGAATGTTAAAATACGTTATAAATTTGCCAAAGAAGGGCCCTGTTCGTCCACATCTGGGCAGGGCTGAGAGCCACCCTGCTCAGAGGTATTTCTGTCTTGCCAGTGCCTAGTGGCAGTTCTGCTTGGCTTGATTTATGGAGATGAGATTGGAACATATTTTTTTCAACACTGCCTCTTTCCCTGAGGATTTGTTAATTGAGGTATCACCTCTCAAGAATCATTGAGTAAAACTAATATATTACATTGCATGTTTCTGATTTCCACCAGACCAATTATTTTACAATGTGAATTAAAGGGAAGACCATGCTCTTGAGCATGTCAAATAGAAAGCAGTTTATTCAGGACCAAACTGGAAGAGGTTGATTTCCCTAATTTACACCCTGGAATTAGACTTTATTTCATTTCTTTACCCTATTTCTAGAAATGAAATCATAAATTTCTCCTGACAGGTTAGCACAGATTAATTTTAAGTGCTCATAATTCAGTTATCCCTGGCTTGTCTTGACTGGCTTTCAGCAGAAGTTCATCACATAACTTGGTGACACCCAAAATTGTACACTTAACCCTTAATAATATCTTGGGATGGTTACTGCCTATCAAGAAAGGTTATAAAATAACCTAGTATAATTCTAGGGTTTCCTAGGCTCTTAGCGATTTGGGAAGGTGCAAATGGGCGCCCTTAAGTATTTTTATACTTCTGAATTTCTAGTAAAAATTAAACAATAAACTGCACACACCAATATCAACAAAAGCTTGTTTGTATTTGACCAGAATTATATCACCCCTCACATTTATCAGGCATTCTGTCTAACAACCTGTGTGGTTGCCATTGTTGTTGTTGTTGTTGTTTGATTAATAAAATATATATATATTTGTCATCACTTAATAAAATCATTTTGTAGATATTTTAAAATCTGGGTACATGAAGGGTATGTCAGTCATTAAAGAGGCCCTTGGTATTGAGAAGTTTGGGAAAAACCCGGAATAAACTATAAAACATCAGAAAATTCTATTCCTGTAGCCGCTGTTCCTTGTGAATGTAAAGCTATTTAGGAATTCAGGTTCCTGCTTTCTCATCCCTATTCACAGGTCTTTCCCCTCCTATTCACTCCTACCTGTCACCTAGAAGTGACCACACTTGAGGGGAAGGACTCCCAAGCAGGTTCTTTTTATAGGCTGCACAATCAAAATAATTTGCATTGTTGATATGTTATTTTAGATTTCATTTTGGGTATTAATAGCAACCGTTTCCTCTCTGCTCGCGGAAGGGGTCCTTGCCCAGCATGGCGATCCAGTGAGATCCAAACGCTCCCGTTTGAAGGCTTGAGCAAGGATAGCTCTGATTAACTCGATTCTTCTCTATCTGGAGGTTCTAGAAATGACCAGGCTAATAAAACATCCTAAACTGGGTCTTTACCAAATGACTCTTATCGTTTGTTAGAAGTGAATTCTAGCTCAGACCCAGTCCTATCAAAAAGTAAATATAAATGTACAATATCTCAAAGCAGGGAGCAGAAAAGAGGCAGGGATGGGCCATGCCTCTATACAGAAGATAAAGGAGCAACAGTTTTGTGTGCACTCTCATTGTCAAGAGAGTTAATAATAATAACGATAACAATAACAATAATAATAATGCATACACAAATGTTTCACTAATACTCTACTTTCCAAAAAAAATGAAATACTTCACACAGAGAGATCCAAGATGGCAGAGGAGTAACTGGAAGCCATACTAACCTCCAAGGACCAACCTGCAATTACAACTAAATTGTAGAGAAAGCATTCTGAATAACCAACTGAACATTAGCTGGAAAGAAGCCTTATAACCAAAGACCAACATAAGAAACCACTTCACCAAAACATGACTGATAGGGAATGCAGAGACACAAGAGGGCTGGTTGGGTTCCCATGGGAAGCACCTGAAGATCCAGAGGGATATTTCTGTGGCCAAGGAGGTTCCCCTAAGAAGTGTGTAGCCTAAACCCCAAGCTGGGCTCCCCAGCCTGCAGCACCAGAGCCGGAAAGGGACCCAGATAACATCCAGCTGTGAAAAGGAGCAGGGTTTCTGTCTGTCAGGGAGAAGCAGCTAGAGATGCAGAGAGGCTCTAAAGGACCAATGCACAAAATGTTGTTTGCAGCCACTTACCTGGGGCTTCAGCAGGGGGAGGGCAGAGTGGACTAGAGATGCTTGAGGAGAGTCTGGGGCTGGTGGCTCTGGGGAGAGAATTGATGGAACAGCCTCCATGGTCCCGGTGTTGAGTCATTCCCCATGTAGCAGAAGCCATCTTTCTCAGGCAGAGCACTCCCCTCTAGTGGCAGCAGCCTGAGGGGAGGTGAGAGCTCCGCGCACAGGAATTACTCTGCCCCACCCTACAGGTGCCTAAGCTGGGCTACTGATTACAACCTGATTAGTTTAACAACCAATCGGCTTAGTAGCTGCTTAGTTTAACAACTAAAGCAGAAAATACAAAGCAGCCAAAACAGGAAGACAAAGAAACAGACCCCAAACGAAAGAACAAGAGAATTCTCCATGAGAAGAACTAGATGAAATGGAGACAAGTAATTTATCAGATAGAGAGTTTAGAGTAATGATTATAAGGATACTCAAAAGTATTAAAAAAGACAGAAACCATAAAAAAAACCAGTCAGAAATCATACAGAACCCCAAAGATTCCACCAAGACACTACTAGAACTGATAAATGAACTCAGCAAAGTAGCAGGATGTAAAATCGATATCCAGAAATCAATTGCGTTTTTATATGCCAATAATGAACTAACAGGAAGAGAAATCAAGAAAGCAATCCCATTCACAATTGCTTCAAAAAGAATAAAATACCTTGGAATAAACCTAATGAAGGACATAAAAGACCTGTGCTCGGAAAATTGTAAAACACTGAAAAAAGAAATTCAAGAAGATATAAATAAGTGGAAGCACACACCATATTCATGAATAGGAAGAATTAGCATCACTAAAATGTCCATACTACCCAAAGCAATCTATAGATTCAGTGCAATTCCTATCAAGATCCCAATGACATATCTCACAGAACTAGAGCAAATATTTCAAAAATTTATATGGAACCACAAAAGGCCCCACATAGCAACAGCAATCCTGAGACAGAAGAACAAAGTTGTAGGTATCACACTACCTAGTATCAATCTGTATTATAAGCCAAAGTAATCAAAGCAGCATGGTACTGGCATAAAAATAGACACAAAGATCAATGGAACAGAAGAGAGCCCAGAAATAAACCCACAACTTTATAGTCAATTATTATTCAATAGAGGAAGCAAACACATACAATGGGCTAAAGAGTTTATTCAATAAATGGTGTTGGGAAAATTGGACAGATACCTGCAGAAAAATGCAACTAAACCACATTCTTATACCACACACAAGAATAAATCCAAAATGGATCAAAGTCTTAAATGTTAGACCCAAAACCATAAAAATCCTAGAAAACATAGGCAGCAAAATCTTGAACATTGCTCATAGCAGTTTTTTATTGGATATATTTCCCCAGGCAAGGGAAACAAAAGAAAAAATAAACAAATGGGACTACATCAAACTAAGAAGTTTTTGCCTAGCAAAGGAAATCATCAACAAAATAAAAAGACAACCCACAGAATAGGAGAACATATTCGCCGATGCGTCTGATAAGGGGTTAATACCCAAAATTTTAAAAAGTACTTATAAAACTCAAAACCAAAAAAACAAACAACTCGGTTTAAAAATGGGCAAAGAACTTGAACAGACACTTCTCCAAAGAGGACATACAGATGGCCAATAGACATATGAAAGATGCTCAAGGTCACTAATCATCAGAGAAATGCAAACCACAATCAGATATCACCTCACACCTGTCAAAATGGCTATCAGCAATAAATCAACAAAAAACAAGTGTTGGTGAGGACATGGAGAAAAAGGAACCCTTTTGCACTATTAGTGGGAATACAGACTGGTGCAGCCACTGTGGAAAGCAATACGGGGATACCTCAAAGACTTAAAAATGGATCTGCTTTTTGACCCAGTGATCCCACTTCTGGTAATATATCTGAAGGAGCCCAAATCACTAATTTAAAAGAACATAAACACCCCTATGCTCATTGCAGCGTTATTTACAATTGCCAAGATATGGATGCAGCCCAAGTGTCCATCAATAGATGAGTGGATAAAACAATCACGGGACATTTTGGAATACTACTCTGCCATAAAAAACGAAGAAAATTTTACCCTTTGCAACAGTGTGGATGGACCTGGAGAACATTATGCTAAGCCAGTCAGAGAAAGACAAATACTATATGATTTCGCCCCATGTGGAATCTAATGAACAAACTGAACTAGCAAGTAAAATAGGGACGGACTCATAGATGGAGAGCAGGATGACAGCTAGTGGAGAGGCAGGTTAGGAGATGGAGGGGTTGAGCAAAAAGGAAAACGGGCTCATGGACATGGACAACAGTGTGGGAGCTGGGGGGACCAGTATAAGGGGACCAAAAGGTAATATTTTTAAAAATATACTAAAATTAAATTTTAAAAAATTAAGAACAACACCACCAAAAAAAGAAACACTTCATAGAAATTTCCAGCAGCTGAAGTTTACCTGTCATAGGTGACATAAGTTAATTAAAGCAAACTCTCATACTTGGCCTTGGCTACACGGTGTGTGAGGTGGACAACAGCTCTCCTTCTTCCCAAATAGAGAGGCTTTAATCACGTAGCTTCAGACACCGCAGGGCCAAGCAGAATAGAAAAGGTTCGATGCTGTGTTTGGTTTTATATATATATATTTTTTTTCGGCTAGGAAATACCATCAGCCATAAATACTAGCTATTCACATCCTAATTTTTAAAAAATTTTTTCTTTTTCCCATAGGCAATAAAAAGCCATCAAAGTTTTCTGAACAAGAGAATGACATTCTCGAACTTGTGTGTAGAAAGATAACTCTGATGGCTGTGTGAAGGATGAACAAACTGATCGAGAGACAGAAGGTGAAGCAGATAAGAAGCTTCTTACAAAAGACGGTGCCAGACCAAACCAGGATAAAGGCAGTAAGGCAGAGGAGGTGATAGATAAAAGAAACATGGCAAAGAATAAAAATCACTAGCAGTTAGCTGCTGATTGTGGATGAGGGAGAGGGAGGCATAGAAATGATGCTCAGAAACCAACTAAAGAGGAGGAAGACATGTACTGAAAAGCTGTAAAGTAAGAATGTATTCTATGACGGTTTTATAGATGCTCATGAATCTTGCCTGTGTGCCACAGCGAGTGGTCAAGACCCATAAGGACCTGCTCAAATGGGCTGGCTGAGAGCTGCCTCTCAACAAAAGGGGAGAAGCGAACCCACTGGTGTAGCCCAGGAGAAAAGGCACAGATGCGGAGTTAATTGGCTGGATTAGATTACCTGCTAGCCCTTCCTTCTCTCCCCTCCACTCTTAAGTGATCTAGGGTAGGCTGCTGGCTCTATCAGAGCCCATGCTTTCTGACCCGAAAATGAGGACTACACCCCTTAGAGGACTGTTGTAAAAATCAACAGTCTTATGCCGGATGACACCTATGGCAGGCCTGGCACATATCAGGGGCCTAACCCTCAGTAACAGTTATCAGCCAAAGAAATAGTCCTATATGGGACTCAGAGAAAATGCATGACTTTCCCATTGTCTTGCAGTAAATTATTAATAAAACCAAAACTCAACATCAGTTTGTGTAAAGTAGTCTTCCCCATAAGCCATGTGTCCCAAATAGCAAGAATATGAGATGCGTCCTCCCACATAGCTTTCTTTGTGTTCTCTGTGTCCTGCGCATACTTCCTTTTCAGGTCCTGAAGAACATCCAAGGCAAAACACTAAAAAAGACTTTCATTCCCAATAGCAAAACATTTTTTGACTTATACAGGGTCTATTATTTTCCTCAGCCCACGTAACAATTCTTCTAATTCTGAATGACACAATGTACCGCATTTGATTTTATCAGCTATGGGGGGGACCCCAAAAGATGGAATTTATTTATAAAAATTGTGTATCTATTCTTACATGTTTAAACTTCGGTCACCTTCAAAGTACTCTCCATTTGATGCAATACACCTATCAAGACATTGTTTCCACTGCTCAAAACAGTCTTGAACTCGTCAATTTTGATGCCTTTTAGAGCTTCAGCCATTTTTTGGTTTCGCCTCTCCCACGTCAGCAAATGTTTCCCTTTGAGGACTTTTTTCATCCAGGGAAACAAAAAAAGATGTTACTCAGGATGAGATCAGATGAATAGGGAGGGTAGGGCACAGGAGTCATGCCATTTTGGGTCAAAAACTGCTGAACATGCGGCACGGTGTGGGCAGATGCACCTGTAAATCACCCATCATGAAACAGGCAAACGCATTGACAGTCTTCAAAAAAAATTCACTGAAGCTGAACACAGCCTCTCATAACAATACCAGCTGGTACACTGATACAAATGGGTTCCTAGAATACTCATGGAGCAGGCGGAAGCCTAAAATACAAGGGGCCCACTTTCCAGAAGATAATTCCAGGGTTTTCAGGGTCCCCCTTTTTATTATTACACAACTCTCCCAGAATTTACTGACTCGAAAGGACATTTTGTGATTTTCCTCATTTCCGTGCCTTGTCTGAGCTCAGATGGAGCCCAGTCATGTGGTACTGACTGGGCTCGCTCTTGTGGTCGCATTCAGCTGGGAGCTCAGCTGGAAAATCCGGAGCGGCTTCACTCATGCGCCTGAGAGTGTGGCTAGGACAGCTGGGGGCTGGCAGGGCCTCTTTTTTCTCCCACATTCTTCAGCTGTGTGGCCCAAGCTTCTTTCCAAAGCAACTAGCTCCCAAGGAGCAAAGCAGAAGTTGCTGGGCCCCTTCGGCCAGAACTCAGAAGTCCAGAAGCTCACCTCCACAGCACTCTGTTGGTCAAAACAAATCCCAAGACTAGGCCAGGTGCAAAGGGAGGGAAATAGACTCTTCTTCCTCATGCACACAAGCTCCCACAAAGGGAGGGAGGAATTATTGGGGGGAAGTATTGGTGGCCATCTTTGAAAGTACGTATTTACCAAACATTATTTGTAAAATCAGGGCTTCCTAGCCAATAGGAAGTATAGCCAATTATGACTTTTTAGAAAATATCTCATCCATTCCTCAACAAGGGTAAAATATCTTTTACCCTTGATTTCCCAGGAAACATTTATTTATTGGAGGATCATAGGATGTTAGATGGTGGCCTTCAAAAAGTTGTCCAAATCCTTAAAACCTGTGGAAGTGACCTTACTCAGAAAAAGTTTTTACAGAAGTCATTAAGTTAAGAATTTTTAGATCAGATTATACTAGATTACCTAGGCGGGTCCTAAATCCAATCACAAGTGACCTTCTAAGAAACACAAGAGGAGAAAACACACGGAGAAGAAGGTGATCTGAAGACGAGGCAGAGATTAGAGCGATGTGGTCATAAGAAAGCCAGGGACTGTCACAGCCACCAGAAGGGGAAGGGGGAGGAAGAGTTCTCCCTCAGGGCCTCCAGAGCGGGTGCGGCCCTGCTGACACCTTGATTGAAGACTTCTGTCCTCCAAGACCCTGAGAGGATAAATTTCTATAATTTCAAGCCACCCAGTTCTCGGTACCTTTTTACACCAGCCCCAGAAATGTAATGCAAGGACCTTCCCTCTTTATAAATCAGATTAAGTGTCTCCCTCCTGGTTTAGGACTGTGTTTGGCAGGGTGGCGGCTGTGACTCAGCTCCTCCTTTCCCCGCCCACTCAGCCCAGGTACTGAGTGAGGCCCTTCACCTGACAACTCAACTTGTCCCGGGTCTCAGCCAATCCTGACAGGAACATGTACGGTGTTAGAAGCCTCTGTCTCACCAGATCCTTCTGGAAACAGTCTTGGTGCTCAAAGTTCCCAGAACTGTAGTGCTCTCCCTTCACCCACCTTGCTCACCCGCAGGGAGGGCTCAGGCTTCAGGATCAGACAGAGTTGAAGTGATAGCTTCACCCCCTGTGATCTTGGATAAACTTTGTAAATTCTCAGAGCTCTAGTTTCTGTCTCAGTAAAATTAGATTATACACCTTCCTCGTAGAACTATCTCAAGTATTAGTAAAGCACCTGGCACATAGTGGAACCCTCAAAAAATGGTGCCTATTTTAACTAATATTCTTTTTTACCTTTATTATATATTTTTTCATTACCATTTACTCCCCTTATACCTCCCTCCCTCCAGCAATTATTAACTAATATTCTTATGGTCTGCCTTGTCTGTTGTCTGCCTGATGTCCAGGGGGGCTGGAGCCATAGTCTGAACCCCAATTTGATAAGTGAGGCCTCCGACCCCCTTCCTAGTTCTTGTCAGCCCCTCCACCCTCCCAAATCAGCTCTCCTCCGTGACTTTAACCTTACCTAGCTGCTGCACCCCTGTTATCAGGCCCCACCCAGTACATTCCACCTACCAGGATTTCACAGTGATGCAAGTTCACTACCCCTTTGAATTAAGTCAGACTTCGTGGGACCTGGGCATGGGTATTTTTCAAAGCGTGACATAATGATTTTATAGGCCGCCAGGGTTGAAATCCCATAGGAGGCTGAGGCTGTCTCTTTTTGGACCAGTCCTCCTCTGCCTGGCCCTGCCGGTGCAGACCCCCTCCCTTCCCTACTGGTAGTGGTTCCCAGACCACCAACACCAGCATCACCTGGGAACCAATTAAAAAACGCAGGCTCTCAAGCCCCACCACAGGCCTACTGATTCAGAAACTCCGAGGTGGGGCCAGTATTTCTGTTTTAACAAACCTTCCAGGTAATTCTCATGGGCACAATTTGAGATTTGCAGCCCTAGTGTGTTTCAGTGAAAGTTCACACCGCCTGGTTGCCTCCACAGTAAAAGGAAAGACCCTACCTGGGGCTCCGCCAAAGGTGCTGCTAGCACCCTCTGCAGACCATGCAGATAGAGAGAAATGCACCAGACCTTTTAGGAACAGGGACCTACATTCTGCCTCACCCAGGGCAGAGTTCTTAACAGCTGATACAGAGTGTGCCCAGCCTGTGGCTCTACAAGCCCACAGCCCCCCCCAAGCAGCCTGGCCACTCGCTGCAAACAATAGAATCAATGCAATGAAATTAACCACAAGGTCAAAATCTGAGTCCAAACTATAAAAGTAGAGCATTTGACATTTATATTGCCAACTGCTTTCTATAGCATCTCAAATATTTAACAAATAGCACCTCCTGATATTTAATTTCTCGGGGTTAACAATGTATTTGACATTCATAGGATGTGGAGTCAGATATCAGCCTTCCCCTGATTGTATATTCTGCATTTATCTTACCAGGACCTCATGAGCTAGGCTGTAAAGGGTGCCATGCCTACAAGATTCAGAGCTAACTGCCAGCATGCAATGACTGGGCATTTCTTGCTGTGACCCGCCGTGGAGGAGACACAAAGCAGGTCCTCAGACTCTCTGGTCCCTCCTTGTAATGGTTCTGACAGATTCTGTTATTAAAGCGTCCTCCTTAATTACTGACATATGTGCAATTCAAGTTACTTTCTTGCAATTATGTTATTCAGCAATAATTGGATTTCTAGTTTTAATTGGGCCCTAAATTAGCGACAGCTTTCATGAAAGCCATTACAGTGATTTCTAACTACACTTTTTGCTGCTTTTTGAGTACATTATATTTCAAACAGAATGATTCACCAATAGAAGTCACAGCTGCAATGCACTCTTCCATGTTTCCTATTAATGACTACAAGTTGGGTGCTATTCTGTTACAACTAAACTTTTGCTGCAAATGCTATCCACTGAGCATTGCTGTGTCACAAGAAAGGCTGCCTCCTACCCAGGGTTAGAGCACAAAATTCTGTTTATGACAAAGACCCAGACGTGCAACCAACTATTTAGTTCAGTTAAATGGGAAGAAAATCTATTTTTTTGCCACCTGCTACTGCAGATAAACACTTGAAATTAATACAAAATAAAATAAAATTATTCTTCAATGCTATTGAAATCAGTATTTTGTTGAAACTGCAGAAAGCGTAATCCCATTGCTGTCTTCTTTTCCTAAAAGGACAGTCTACTCAACTCAGCCCAACAAATATGCGTTGAGTGTCTGCCATGGGCTAGTTACTGCAAAGGGTACTAAGCTAGTAAGAGACAATACAGGGATGTGGTTAAGATATGAGTCAGGCCACCTGCTAGAACTCCAGCTCTGCTACTTCCTGGCTGTGTGACCTAATGCAAATGCCTGAGCCTCTCTGAGGCTCCAGTGGTTCATTTATAAAATATATCTCAAGGTTATGTGGATTAAATGACTTACTACGTGTAAAGGACTTTTACAGTGCCAGCCACATGGTAAGCACTTATTGAATGCTCGTTCTATTATTCAGGCTCAAAGTGGCCAGGTCTTTACCCGCACTGCCCATCCCTCTGTTTTCTGCCTCCAGAATGGTGATTGATAGATGATAAGGGCTCCATAGGTGCCGTTAGTCTAATAAGGAGATCCAGGGCTATAGGAAACACCCTAAGAGAGAAAGCATTTAAAGGAGAGTAATTTTGTCTGCTTTGGGGTATAACAGTCAGGACATTGGTAGGAAATGGATGGAACACTCAAAAGGAATAATTGAAGACTATTTCCCCCACCTCCACCCCCCTACCCAGGCCTGAAAGGACCTGAAAGGGCAGAAGCTGCAGAGCGGGGCCTCCGAGAGGAGCTGCAGCCTTCAGGAAGGAGTGCGGTCTCTGCCGCCTGCAACCACACAGGAAGGCTGCCAGGGCGATAATTACCCTGCGTTCATAAGACTCTTGCCATTTCATCTTGTCCTGTTGTCCAAATCCAACTGGAAGCCAGAGGGCTAATGACACCATCCATATAGGTCAGCCTCCGAGGCACAGGGCAGAGTGCAGAAGGGTGGAAAGTGAATCTGAAGAGTAAATGAAGAACATTTAACATAGGGGGAAATTAGGAAAAGATTTGGTAGGGGTGGAATTTAAAATAAGCCTTTACGCAATGTTAGGCGACACAAGGTAAAGTTGAAAGGGTGGGGAAAGGTAGTCCAGGTAGAAGGAACAACATGAGTAAATCAAGAGAGGGAATGGCAAGACAGGTTCAGGAGTCATAATCCGATTTGGTTGTGGAATAGGGCGCAAGTCTGTGAGTAAGGAGAGAGAATTAAAAAGATAGGTGAGCACTGTTGATGGGAATGCAGACTGCTACAGGCACTGTGGAAAGCAGTATGGGGGGACCTCAGATAATTAAAAGTGGATCTGCCTTTTGGCCCAGCAATCCCACTTCTGCAAATATATCTGAAGGGGCCCAAAACACTCATTCGAAAGAAAAGAAGGGCCCCTATGTTCATTGCAGTGTTATTTACAATCGCCAAGGTATGGAAGCAGCCTGTGTCCATCCGTAGGTGAGTGGATAAAACCGCTATGGGGCATTTACACAATGGAATTCTACTGTGCTATAAAAAAGAAAATTTTACCCTTTGTGACAGTATGGATGGTCCTGGAGAGCATTATGCTAAGTGAAATAAGCCAGTTAGAGAAAGACAAATACCATATGATTTCATGCATATGTGGAATCTAATGAACAAAATAAACTAACAAGCAAAAGAGAGACAGACTCATGGATGGAGAGCAGGCTGACAGCTATGGTGGGAGGTGGTAAGGGGGTGGTGATATCGAGCAAAAATAAAAGGACTTATGGACATAAACAGCAGTGTGGCGATTGTGGGGTGGAGGGAGTATAAGGGGGTTAAATGGTAATGGAAAAAGTATAATACAAAAATTTTTAAAAGATAGATTGGGGAATTTCACAAAATGTCTCAAATGATAGGGGAAAGACTGAGGCCTTGATTTTGGAGGCAGGAGGAACCGCTAAAGTTTGAGGTGCAGTAGATAAAGATTAAAGCGATGATTAAGAAGTCTGACTTTACACGTGGTGCATCGGAAAGACTGGAAAGTGAAAAGATCGGTGCTAGGAGGTGACTAGTTTTTATAAGAGTCCAAGGCAAAGAAAAATAAAGAATGACCTCAGGTGGGAGCAACAGAGGCAGGACTAGGGAAACACGCCGGTTCTATAGGAAGTGGGGGTGGGGAGCAAGAGTTCTGAAAAAGTTAAAGATTTTTCTTTTTAATGTCTGACCTAGAGAGCTGGATATCTAGGAGGAGAAAGGCAAGCATAAGAGTTGGGGGCAGAAGACTAATAACAAGGAAATCACCGAGCGTCTGCTTTCTTCTGCATTCCCCACAGATCTTGTACAGACACCCCTGGATTCCAGCCAGCTGGATTCTACCGCAGCTCATATCTACTGTGCTCATTCTCCTTACTCTGGCAGCCCACCCAGTTAACCTGATTTTCTTTCTTCGCTCTTTAATCTTTGGTATCTGACTCATTTCCAGGTCCCTGCCTTCTCATTGTCCTGAAGCTCAATCCTGGTTCTTAGGTCACCTCAGGTTAATCTCAGGCCTTTGAGGTGCTTGTGTGCAGTGATCCACTCAGCGCCAGATCCATCCGTGCTCACAGTCCAGAGCAATGCTGTCCTGCAGAACTTTCCATGACGATGGACGAGTTCTATATTGGCACTGCCGGGAAAGGTAACTGCTAGCATGGATGGCTGTGCAGCACTGGGAATGTGGCTAGCAAGGCTGAGAAAATGAACTTTTAATTTTATTTAATTGTAATTAATTCTAATTTGGATAGCCTCAGGTAGGGAGCTCATTTCAGTGAGGAAGATGGAAAAGCACGAAGGTTTGTTAGATTTTGAATTTTTAAACAGATGTTGCTGGAAATAGCCCTAGGAGAAACTGTGGCAAGAATAAAGCTTGTCTTTAGCATGTTTTCAGCTTCGCTTCTACTTCCTTTCCCCAAACCTCTATGTCATGTCAAAAGCTGGTTTCTGAGCTCCCCGCAGCAGTGCTCAACCCTGACCTGCTTTGCCCCGACTCTCCTTGAGACCTCTATAATTTGTGTCATTGTCCCCACAATTTGTCCTCCACCAGGCTGGGCTTCGGCCCTAGGCAAACAAAACAAGGAGAGGAAGGCAGGACCCCGGAGGGCCAGAGCCAGTCCAATGAAAGTGTCCAGCTGACCTCCTTGGAGAGAACAATTCTAAATCTCACTCTAGATCCAACTCTAGGGTTTTTTCCCATAGCATTTTTCATGTTCTAAAACAGTATGTAACTTAGTTTTGTTTATTATTTAATGCTCTTCTCCCCACGTAAGAACATAAGCACCACAAGGGCAGGAAATTTTGTCTGCCTAGTTTACTAATATACCAAATTACTAGCAGCAGAGTTTGTTGAATGAATGAATTGGACCCGGCGAGGCAGAGAGGGACTGTAACAAGTGACACATAAAGTCATCAAGATTCTAGGACCCCAGCCCTGACCGGTGTGACTCAGTCGGTTGAGTGTCCTCTCACAAAGCAAAAGATTGCCAGTTGGATTCCTGGTCAAGACACATGCTAGTGTTGCGGGTTGGGGTCCCAGTCAAAGCACGTATGGCAGGCAGCTGATCGCTGTTTCTCTCTCACGTTGATATTTCTCTCCCTCTCTTTCTCCCTCTGCTCCCCTCTCTCTAAAAATAAATAAATAAAATCTTTTTTAAAAAAAAATTCTAGGACCCCAGACAATAAGTGGAGGATACAAGAAGTAGGATTTAATTCAGGACTAACCAAACGGCAAACCCTCTGTGCAGTTCCGAAGGAATAGTAGCTGCCTGACCACAAGGTTAGGAAGGACTATGAAACCAACCCTGAGCCCAGCAAAAAAAGAGTGTTAGAACTGACGAGTTATGTCTGCCGTGAGTACAGGAGGGGTGGTCCGGATGCCCCATGTTTGTCAGTCTTGACTTGGTGGAAAAGCAGGGACTTCCCGCTGCACTCCTTCCTGGCACAGATGACACCGTGGACTTCCGTGGTAATCTGGCGAAGCCTGAGCTCCTGTTTGCAATAATGGCTTTAAAAGCATGAAATAAAATACACAGTATTACAAAGAAGACAAAATATAGGGTGGGCAACAGTAGGTTTACAGTTACTCGTGTGGAAAATAATACAACAATTATTAAATAACTATAAGAACAAACTCTGTGTTTTGTGTACTCACAATTGTAAACCAACTTTTGCCCCACCCTGTATATTAAAATATAGTTATCGAATATTTTTAACAAATTTATGATATAGTAATACACATGATTGTTTATTAATGCTTTAAGTAATAAAACTAGAGACAAGTATAATAAGTACCATAATTTTGAAGTGGTAATAAGTAAAAACATTATTTTGATATATCTGCAATAATGTGATTTGAAAAAAATCTGTGATTTTTTTTTCTGACAAAATCTCTTGGGGTTTGTTGCCTACATTTATAGTTGAAGAAAATACTAAATGTTAGCTAGAGGTGTCCAAGTTCATGGACACCCTGAATTAAGTATCCCTGGCCTAGTCTAATGACACCTGTTTCTATCTTCCCAGTAGGCAGATGCTACTAAAAGCAAAATTTACAAGGCTTCAGTAGAGGTGTGTTGATTCAGAAGCCACTGCCTTTCACTTGAAGGGAGAATATGGTTGAGCTAATTAGAATATACATGGTCATGAGAAAGATGATCACTGGTAACTTACGGAGGCTATCTCCTTAATCCATAGTCTGACTTCATAAAATTTATTCATTCAGGAGATATGTATTGAGCATATACTATGTGCCAGGCACAATTCTAGATACTGGGTATATATCAGTAAACACAGCAGATCAAAAAAAAAAAAAATCCCTGCCCTCATGAAGCTTAGGTTCCAGTAGAGGGCAGCTGGGTGGGTGGCAGGGGCTAGTCGTGTAGTCAGACAATAAACACGAACGAATGATATAAATGATGTCATATGTAGGTAGATAACACATGTTATGAAAAAAAATATATAGAACATTATACAGAGAGCCAGAGAGAGAACTGCAATTTTAAATGGAGTAGTCAGGGTAACGTTTATTAAGAAGATGAAGCTGACATTTAATAAAAGATTTGAAAGAAGTGAAATCAACCACACTCCCTTGACAAACGAGTTCTCTGACCCCAAGTGGCCATGTTCTTCTGGGTCAGTAAGCAGCCTGGTTTAATGAAAGCCACACAAGAATGGAGGTCCCTGTCCTCTCTTGGCCAGTTGACTTTTCCTGGACTTGGTTTCCTGAGCTATGAACAGAGGGTCGGACTAGGTCAACATTAGGGTGGTGGGAGTACCTCAGGGACCCTGGAGTGAGACAGTACTGAGGCTAAGTAGCCAAAAATTTGAATTACGTCCCCACCCCGACTTTTGGTCTATTTTATACAATGCAAATCATATTTTGTTTGAATAATTCTCATGACAACCCCCCCCCCAAAAGTCTGAAAACCATTAAACAATGATTACAGGGTGTTTTCTTTCGAATAATTATAACAATTATTCGAAAACATCCGACAGTGCTGTATGCCGCTGCCTTGATTCTTCACATCTCGCAGCTTGTCATGATTTCACTGCTGCTTTTGGATTTCGTTAGTTTCCACACAGAAGTATTTATAATGGTAATAATGAGTTTCAAAACATTCAGATAAAATGTGCATTTGGGATAGGATTGTGAGTTCCTAGAATACACAAGCTTTGCTTCAGGGAACCACATCATGCAGCTACCAGGAGAGGAGGATACCCCAGGAAGATGAGGTGCAGCCTTACCCATCCCAGCCCCGAGCTGCCCCAAGCATCCCTGCCGGTCCCACTAACACATTCCAGATTGATTTCGTTAAGGGATCATCTGATTATCCCCATTGGAAATAGTCCTCCAGCACGCATACACACACACACACACACACACACACACACACACACACGCTAACCTAGAGGAATTTTCTAATAGGCGATAGATCCTCAGGACAGGGTCCCGTTCAGTCAGATGTCAGACATAGCATACCCACATAACTGATTATATTGTTCTCCCCATAAATATTCCACCACCAAGGAAGAGATTTACGATATTGTATCTTCAGTTCAATTTTCAGAACGATTTACAGCTCACACACATCCAAAAACGTATTACCAACTGCATTATTTGAAAACAAAGCGATAACTTGCTCTCCTCTGAGCCTTCGGCGGCGTGCTCTATCTCTCTCTCCACTATCTCTGCCACTCCTCTTGCTCGAATATATCTATAACAAACCTCTTAAGTGAAATTACAAAGCGCACATGTTACATGGTGGGTAGTTGTCTATTAAGTGGAAAGCCTTCAACAGGATCACATATTTGTCTTCAAACTGGGAAACTTCAAAGGACTTTACAAGGACTGAGAGGCCTAAAGTGGAGATTGTGCTGAGAAACGATGAGCCCCTCGGAGCATACTCCTGTAGATAACAACTGGTTTACTAACACCTGACACCACGGCACAGATGCTGAGTTTAGCCATTCATAATGTCCTATTGTCCCCTGACTTTGTGGTTTAGACTCCTGTCCCGAGCCAGTCCAGTGTGAACTTGCAGCAGTGTTCCCAAGCCCCAGCTACCCATCAGAACCCAAGGGAGCTTTGAGAGAAGATGCTGGTCTCCAGCCATGTGTTTAGCAAGTTCTGGCTTAATCGATCTAGGGTTGGGACCAGACATCACTATTTTCAAATGCAGAGCCTACTGGATCATTCCAATGTAGCAGAGTTGAGAACCTCTGACTTCAAGTCCCTGAGCTTCAGTTTCCTCAGCTGTGAACAACAGTTAGCAGGCACTTACTCTGACAAATTGTGTGAATTGTTTACCACTGTAGCTCACACTGGTGCCTGGCATACATTAGTAAGTCAATAAATGTGAGTTGAATTAACCAATGAGTAAACAAATACCGAGTTCTAGGCATGGTACTACACGGTAGTCATCAATAAATGAGAGCTAACGCTGTTACTCAAAATGGTTTCAAAACCTTTAAATATACAGTTTTCATCAACAAAAATGTTAATATTTAGCTCTTGTTTTCCCATTCCAAAGGCATTGTTTTCTTCCAGGACCAGAGTTTTTGTTGTATTATCACATAATAGGGAAAACTATGAAATCACATACACAAATAAGTACCATCATTCAGTACCTCCAACATCTTCTTATCCTATACTATTTCCCTATGTCCTAGTTAAGTGATATGTTGCAGGACATGCATTCCTCATTTATTGAGAACATATTTTCCCCCATGACTAACTTCGTATGGACATGGAAAAAGAAAATGATGTCCCTAAATTCAACATGCTTCCAAAAACCAAGAGAAGACCTTTGTTTATGGAGGCAAACTCACAAAAGGAAAAAATTTTCATTAGAATTTCATATTCATTTTAGTGCCAACAGCATCAAAGTCCTTTGCTATTCAAGTTGAAGTGGACCACCAATCATATCTCTACATGAGATGCACCCCCTCATAATGTACACAATACAGTCATTTTGGCCCATGTCACTGACTGGTGCCAAGAGCCACACAGTCTGCCTGCTGTGGAAGTGGCCCTGATGATCAGCATTGGTGATGAAGGCGGCTGAAAGAATTACTGCCACTGAGCTGAGTTCCAGGGACAATAAATGGATGCAACTGTAGACTCAGTTACACCAGAGAAGGGGAATGCTGAAAGGGTAGCCAGTGATGTGGTTCACACAATTAATGAGGCCATTTACCTGAGCTTCATCCCTAATTCTTCCTTCTGTTTTCTCAATCTGAATCTCTCCCCATTACTCAGGTGGCCCTGTGATTCGCTTATCCTAAATCATCCTTTTAGAAACAAGTACTTCGTAGTCATGATCTAACACTTTCACGTTTTATTCACATTTGGTCCCTGTGAAAGCCAACATCGCGCTGCCCTTTAAAATAGGAATGCTTTTCGCTCCCTCCGCCAATCGGGTCAGCCCCCGCGACATTGTTCTGAGACGCATGTTCCCCCAGGATTGACTCCCGCGCTTGCGTCTTTGAAAAATATCTATAATAAAAATTCAAATTCATTCAAAAGTGAATATAAATAAAACATAATTTCCTCCAAATGATTTATAAAACACTAAAACATTCACTTCCCTGTCTTTCTGCCTGTCAAGAGAGCCGCCGCACACACACCCTTGGGGCGGTGGGGCTGCGCCGCTTTCCCCCGCAGAACCTTCCGCCGGCGCAGCCTTGACGACAGAGAAACACCCAGAAGCCTGCCGCTTCTGCCACGGTGCCCATCTCACTTTACCCATCAAAGCATCAGGATGATGTTATCCGTGGCGAGATGGTTCGGCTCCGTATAAACACCTCAGAGGGCTCTCATTTTAGCAAAAATGCTCAGACGTAAAAAACCGCCAGGATGGCAACAGGTGGGGGACAAAGGAGTGGCTCTCCTTATACTATAGCCCAAATCTTAGGGAAGGCGCAGCGGAGTGAGGATCGCTGCTCCACCCACCTCTGCCTTCCCCAGTTCCCTGCCAGTGCCCAAAGCCCTGCCTTGGTAACCACGGAGACACCTAGAGCATTAGGCCGTAGCCTCCGTGCATAGAATCTCCATAAGGGAGTGCGAAAACACAGGGTGCTGGGGCCCACTTCTGAATTCTGATACAGCAGGTCTTGGGTGGTGCCTGAGAATCTGCATTTCTTTTTCCAGCTTTATTGAAATATAATTGACTTCAACATTTCGTAAGCTTGAGGTGTACAATATGATGATCTGATATGATATGTATATATTGCAAACTGATTACCACAATAAGGTTAGTTAACACATCCATCACCTCATGTAGTTTGCCATTTTTGTGAGTGTGATAAGAACTTTCAAGACCTACTCTCTCGTCAACTTTCAAGTACACAATCCAGTATTGTTTGCTATAGTCGACACACTGTACATCAGATCCCCAGAGCTCATTCATCTTATAACTGGAAGTTTTTACCTTTGCCGACCTTCACCCATTTCTCCCAACCTTCCCATCCCTCACCCACCCTGATCACCACGAATCTAGGCTGTTTTTATGCATTTGGTGTTTTTAGATTCAATATATAAGAGATCATAAAGCATTTGTCTTTCTCTGCCTGACTTAACCAGTATTTCACTTGGTATGATGCCCTTGGTCCATCCATATAATCCCAAATAATGGAATTTCCTTTTTATGGGTGACTAATGTTCCATTGTGTGTGTGTGTGTGTGTGTGTGTGTGTGTGTGTGTGTGTGTGTGTGTGTAGGTATAACCAGGAGCAGGACTGCTGGATCATGCATTAGTTCTATTTTTAATTCATTGAGGAACCTCCACACTGTTTTTTATAGTGGCTACACCAATTTACATTCCCACCAACAGAGCACAAGTGTTGTTTTTTCTCCACATCCTCGCCAGCACTTATTATTTCCTGTCTTTTTGATAATAGCCATTCTAACAGGTATGAGATGATGTCTCATTATGGTTTTGATTTGCAATTCCCTGATGATGAGTGATTTTAAGCGCCTTTTCATGTACCTGTTGGCCATTTATATATTTTCTTTGAAATTATGTTTATTCAGGTCCTGTGCCCATTTTTAATCAGGTTATTTGGATTTTTGCTACTGAGTTGTATGAGTTCCTTATATATTTTGGGTATTAAACATTTATCAGACACATATATGATTTGCTAATATTTTCTACCATTCTGAAGGTTGCCTTTTCATTTTGTTGATTGGTTCTTTTGTTCTGCAGAAGCTTTATAGTTTGGTATAATCCCATTTGTTTATTTTTGCTTTTGTTGCTTGTGCTTGGTGTCATATACAGAAAGTCACTGCCAAGATCAATGTTGGAGAGATTTTTTTCCCTATTTTTTCTTTTAAGAGTTTTATGATTTTGGGTCCTCATTTAAGTTTTTAACACATTTCAAGGGTTTTTTTTATAAAGATTTTATTTATTTTATTTTCAGACAGAGGGGAAGGAAGAGAGGGAGAGAAACATCAATGTGTGGTTGCCTTTCATACGTCCCCTACTAGGGACCTGGCCCGCAACCCAGGCCAGTGCCGTGACTAGGAATCGAACCAGCGACCCTTTGGTTCACAGGCCCGTACTCAATCCACTGACCCTCTCCAGCCAGGGCCCATTTCAAGCTATTTTTTTGTGAGTAGTGTAAGATAGGGGTCCAGTTTCATTCTTTTGCATGTAGAGATCAACTTTTTTCAGCATCATTTACTGAACAGACTATCTTTTCCTCATTGAGTATTCTTAGATCACTCGTCCCACATTAGCTGATGCTATGTGCATGGGTTTATTTCTGGGATCTCTACTCTGTTCCATTGATCAATGTGTCTATTTTGGTGCCAATACCATATTATTTCTTATTACAATAGCACGGCGGTACAGTTTGAAATCAGGAAGTATAATGCCTCCCAGCTTTCATCTTCTTTCTCAAGATTGCTTTGGCTGTTCAGAGTCTTTTCAGGTTCCATACAAATTTTAGGATTTTTTTATTTCTGTAGAAAAAGGTCACTGGAATTTTGTAGGCATTACATTGAATCTATAGATGGCTTTGAGCATTATGGATGTTTTAACAATATTAACATATTAGTTCTTTCGATCCATTAACATGAGATATCTTTCCATATATTTGTGTCTTCTTCAATCTTTATCAATGTCTCATAGTTTTTAGGGTACAGATCTTTCACATCCTTGGTTAAATTTATTCCTAAGTACTTTATTGTTTTCAATCCTATTGTATTGGGTTTGTTTTCTGTATTTCTTTTTCAGATAGATTATTGTTGATGTATGGTAACCACCTGATTTTTGAATATTGGTTTTGCACCCTGCAACTTTACTGAATTTGTTTATTCTAACAGGGTTTTTTGGTGGATTCTTTAGGGTTTTCTATATATAAGATTATCTGCAGAGACCATTTTACTTCTTTCTTTCCAATTTGGATGCCTTTTATTATTTTCTTGCCTAAATGTCCTGTCTAGAATTTTCAGTACTATGTCAGATAGGAGTGAAGAGAGAGCGCACTCTCGTCTTGTTCCTGATCCTAGAGGAATAGCTTTTACCAATGATTATAATGTTAGTTGTGGACTTGTCCTATATGACCTTTTCTATGTTGAGTTACATTCCTTTATTCTCACTTTGTTAGAATCTGCATTTCTAACAAGTTCCCAGGTGATACTGATATTGCTGGACTTGGAACCACCCTTTGGGAACAATAGTTCTTCTAAGTTCTCAGGGATCAAGGCTTCCTTGATGGGACTCAGGGAAGAATGGGTCATGCTCAGAACAATTCAAAATGTACCAGACCTGGTCACATCATATTCTGCAGAAAGATGCCAGAGTTATGATTCCCAACACACACACACCCAGACACACACATATGTACTGGAAGATGCATGACACAGTAGGACTAACTCAAAATAAATTAGATATATGATGGATTCTTCCCTTTGAGTAACTCATAGAGTAGTGAAATAAAAGGTACAAAAATAAAAACAATAATGTAAAAAATGCATTAGAGAAGAAGTGTGTGATTAACTGCCCAAGGAAGTTAGGAAATTTTTAAATAAGGAGGTGACCCTGGACCCAGGACTTGAGCAGTGGATATGAGTAGAAAGGCAAAGTAGGGAGTTTCGGGCAAAGGGCAGCTGAGAGCTGAAAGAGCCCGATACACACAGAAAATAAAAGAATTTCATGTGTACTTGTGGGAATGTTTGGAGGTTACCGTGTGTAGATTCTTAAATGCCGATCTAAGGAGTTGAAACTTGGGACAACCAAAAGATTTTTCAAGTCAGGTCTGTGTTTGCATGAGAGACCAGCCCACGGTCCTTCTGGGATCATCTTTGGGCTCCTGTCCACTTCCAGCTGTCTTTAGCCTCCAGAGACATTCTAGAGTATGAGAAAGGGTTAGCCACAGAAATCAAGCAGATTCGATGAACAGACTGAGAAATTAAGATACAAAACAGAGACCGCCCAACAAGCTGCTATCTGGAGGCTCCTGCATACAAGGGTAAGATCTGCCTCAGACCTGAGAATTTTACATGGCCAGATGTTGGCAGGAATTTTCAGAATTGGGCCGTGTGATTATCCATCCATGCATGTCAACATGTGGCTATCCTATTGGTAATTATAAGCTATGCAAACTGCTTGATGTACAGCCACTGCACTGAACACAAACCTGATTTATGTGCATAACTAATGATAAAAAAGTATTAAGACGGTTACTGTGGGGGTATAAGTTTTGCAGTCACAACTCAGGTGTATATAAACAAATAGAACTTTTGAAAAATTGTTTCTCTATAACTCAACCTACCTTAGTTCTCAAACCTACATTTCACCTGAAGTAGAAAACTTTATCTAATCACTCGCAGGAAAACTCAGTCAATTCAGAGTTCTCAGCCTCCCCTTGTAACCCTTTTTTTTGCCTAGTCATTATGTCAGTCATGGAGGCAGCAGGAGCCTTCCTGTGTATTGGTAGACAGCATCTTTCCCCATCTCCATCTTACTTGGTCATATGCTGTGTCTGCTACTAACATACCTTGCAGGAAGCTTATGCTCTTTGGTCACACTGCTTCCACACCATACAGGCTGTCCCCTGCTCTCTGGGCACCGGGGCCAGGCTGGGCACCTCCATCTTTCTTGATTAGATATCTAGGACTCCCAGATCTCCTGGTCACTGTCAGCCACTTCCGCACCCCTCTTCAGGATACAGGAAACTTTCTTTACTCTTCTCCACTACTTCAGAGACAAGGAAATTTGATGAGTGTGGGCTGTCAACTCTTCTCTGCTTAAGTAAACCACTCTGTCATTTTTAATCTACTGGGGACTCAGCTGGTACAGGGGATGCTAGGTCTAAGGGGTTTTCATTTCCTCAGGCATCACCCAGAAAACAAAGCACAAGTACCCCTGCTCTGGAACTTCCCCTGGACTTCTCTGGGCTTCCCATTGTCTAACTCCAGCCAAGAACTCACCCCAGGAGGTATGGGATCCCTTCTCCAGAACCCACCAGTCCTAGTTATAGCCCCTCTGGCTCACCCCCTACCACCAAATGATGTAACTTATCTCTTTTTGAACAGTAAAATCTGTTACCTAAAAAAACAATCAACCCCATCTACATCCAAATTATTTTGATAATGTATCTTGGCTATTCTTTTATTCATTTATTTGTTCATTATTGAATATCTAGCCCTGGCTGGTGTGACTCAGTGGATTGAGTGCTAGCCTGCAAACCAAAGGTCACTGATTTGATTCCCAGAGAATATGCCTGGGTTGCAGGCAAAGTCCCCAGTTGGGGGAGTGCGAGAGGCAACAGATCGATGTATCTCTCACACGTTACTGTTTCTCTCCCCATCTTTCTCCCTCCCTCCCTTCCCCTTTCTTTAAAAGTAAATAAATTTTTTTCCAAATCTGAACTCTGAAGTTTATACTAAAGGGAGAAGGCAAACTATGAACAGTAAATACAAAAATATTATCTTACCTCAGACAAGGGTTTGATCTCCAAAATATTTAAAGAACTCACATGTCTCTACTCCAGGAAGACAAACAATCCAATTAAAAAATGGACAAATGACCTGAACAGACACTTCTCCAAGGAGGATGTACACAGGGCCCAGAGACACATGAAAGGATGCTCAGCATCACTAACCATCAGAGAAATGCAAATGAAAACCACAATGAGATACCACTTCACACCAGCCAGAATGGCCATCATAACCAAATCAACAAACAACAAGTGATGATGAGGATGTGGAGAAAAGGGAACTCTAGTACATTGTTGGTGGGAATACAAACTGGTGCAGCCACTGTGGAAAACAGTTTGGAATTTCCTCAAAAAATTAAAAATGAAACTGCCTTTTGACCCAGCAACTCCACTGCTGGGATTATACCCTAAGAATCCCGAAACACTCATTCAGAAGAACCTATGCACCCCAATGTTCATAGTAGCACAATTTACAATAGCCAAGAATTGGAAGCAACCTAAGTGCCCAACAGTAAATGAGCAGATCAAAAAACTGTGGTACTTTTACACAATGGAATAGTAAGCAGCAGAAAGAAAGAAGGAACTCATACCTTTCGCAATAGCATGGATGGAACTGCAGAGCATCATGCTAAGTGAAATAAGCCAGGCGGTGAAAGACAGATACCATATGATCTCACCTATAAGTGGAGCCTAATCAACAAAACAAACAAGCAAGCAAAATATAACCAGAGACATGGAAATAAAGAACAAACTAACAGTAACCAGCGGAGGGAGGGAGGGGATAATGTGGGGGGAAGGGGGAAGGGTCATCAAGGAATATGTATAAAGGATACATGGACAAAGCCAAAGGGGATGGATAGGATGGAGGGTGGGAGGTGGGGATGGGTGGGGTGGGGGGAAATGGAGGCAGCTGTACTTGAACAACATTATAAATAAATAAATAAATAAATAAATAAATAAATAAATAAAAGAAAAAAATGAAATAAAGAGTAAACTGATAGTAGCCAGAGGGGAGGAAAAGGCGGATAATGGGGAAAAGAAACAGAAGAGTCATCAAGGAACATGTGTAAAGGACCCGTGGACAAAGACAATGGGTGGAAGGATTGAGGGTGGGAGGTGGGGGTGGGTGGTATGGGGGGAAGTGGTGGCAGGAAAGTGGAGAAAACTGTACTTGAACAACAATAAAAATAATGCAAAAAAATTATATTATCACATTTAGTATACCTACCATATGATAAGATTATATAGCATACTTGCTAATTAAATAGTATATTAGAAGATGATACATGTTACGGAAAAAGAATCCCACTGCTAGAGGCCGAATGCAAACTGCAGCTCAGGCTCTGTGGGTGTGGGGTCCTGGCATCAGCATTTTTGAAAAGTTCCCCAAGTGATTCTAATGTGCAGACAGGCTTGGGAACTACTACCTTTGTCCACAGAAATTATCGTTATTGCTTTATGGGAATTCTTTCTTGTCTTATTAATTTCTTGATTCATTAACTCATTCAATAAATTCAATAGTAATTCCATAGTTGGGCAGCAGGTTAGGGGATGGAGGGATGGAGCAGAAAGGAGAAAGACTCGTGGACATGGACAACAGTGTGGTGACTGTGGGGGGATGAGGATATAAGAGGACTAAAGGGTAATGGAAGAATAAATGTGTTTGTTCACCAAAAATAAAAAATAATAATAATTCAATAAATATTTATTTATTAAAATGTAGCACCTCCATTTTCCAGCCTTGTTCTAAACACCAGGGATAGAGCCATTAAGAAAGGTGACAAGGTCCTTGCTTACATGCTGTTCGCATACCAGAGGATTGTTTTTTCCATTCATCTCCTCATTTAATTCTCACAACACATATACGCAGTGATCATTATTATTATCTCCACTTGCCAGGTGAGGAAACTGATCCTTCACCGAGTTAAGAAACTTGCCCAAAGCCATACAACTATGAAGTGACAGGGCTGCGACTCACACCGAGGTCTGAGGATTCAAAAGACCACAGTCTTACAGCCTCTCTCATCACAGCATCTCCCAGTGGAAGGCCTTTATTCCTGCTTCTTTCCATTTTATTTTCCACACTTCATGATGGACCAGTTTCATGATAGAATTTAATGGAATCAAATTTGAACAACTCAAAATTGTGTAATTGATTACATTCAGTTCCCATCACAAATTACTAATTTGATTCACACCTGCTAATGTGACACCTGAGGGAGGGAGAAGCCGTGGGTGGGTGGTTAGGCCTTAATGACCAACAATATATGTGCTAATCGTATAAAATAAGTGTTACTTTAAATTCCCAGAAGGGCTGTGATTAGGCAGGACACATAGCTATCATTAGCGTACCTGTCGGACACCTGAAAATTGTCATAATCAAGCCTGGTAAATTCTGAAATTAACTTTCATTAAATCTCCCCATATGAGAGATACACTGAGGATATCTCGATGGATTATATGAGATATTCTCAATGAGTATCTCTTGTGTTGAGATGTGTATCTCACATGATATATCATACGTGATATGAGATCACCTATTTATACAAATTCTGAATTTCTTCTCATCATTTCACATTCAGTACAGTTGTGAATTATTTTAAAGACATATGCCATTATAGGCTGAATTTTGTCCTCCACAAAATTCTTATGTTCAAGCTCTAACCCCAGTACCTCAGAATGTGACTCTATATGAAGACAGGGCTTTTAGAGAGGTGACTGAGTTAAAATGAGGCCATTAGGACGTGCCCTAATCTACTGGTGCCCCTGTAAGAAGAGGAAATTTGGAGACACAGAGAGACACAGGGATGTGTGCACACCCAGGAAACAATCAAGTGAGGATATAGCGAGAAGGCGGCCACCTGCAAGCCAAGGAGTGAGGCCGCAGAAGAAACCAAACTTGTCGACAAGTCAATGTTGGACTTCTAGACTCAAGACCTGTGAAAAAATAAATTTCTGCCATTTAAGCCACCCAGCCTGTAATCTTCTGTTATGGTAGTCATAGCGAACTAATACTCATGCATATTGTGTTCGATTTAACAAACAATTATCTTTCTGTGCCTGACATAAAACTTTCCCGCTGGCGTCTGACATGGACCCTGTCTTCAAGGAATTTACAGCGTCTTAAAAAAACGCACACATGGATGACACCTGTAGAGAATAACAGGAGGTCCGGCAGAGGAAATCACTGCTACCCTGAGGGGATCAAAGCCAAGATAGATCGGCAGGGATCAGAGAAAGAACAGATTTGGAAAAGAAGGGAAGGCTTTTCCTTGGCAATTTTCACAAATTTATTGGGGCGATGCATACAATCAGAACTTAAATGATTATAAACTTTTAAAAACACACACACACAAAAAGAAAAAGAAAAGAAGGGAAGGCATTGAGCTTGGGTGGGGCCAGGGTGAAACAAGCAACAGCACACGGCAAGGAGGGCTATGGGACAGAAAAACAGAGGCAAGGAGTTTGTGCTTCGGAGCTGCCACTGCCAGTTACCAGATGAATGACCTTCAAGTGAGGAGACCGTACACCTTGGGGGGCTGCAGGGCAGATTAACTGCGGCGGGCTCTGAGAGCGATCTGCTGGCATGTGTTAAGTTCTCAACAAGGACAACCGAAGTATAGGAGGGCAGTGATGAGAACCTCACTCAGAAAAAAAAAGAAAAGAGATTTAGGCTGAGACATAATGAAAGATAAAGAACATCTTTGCTGAGAACTTGAGACTAACCTAAATTCTCCCAATAAAAAAGATTTTCCCTGAAAGAGATATTTTGCTTCCAGACTGACAGTACATCAATGCAATCACAGCTGACATTTGCTGAGCACTCAGGTGTGCTAGGCTCTATTTTAAATACTTCACATGTATGAATTGCTTATATGCTCATAATAATCCATTGAGGTAGGTCTGATCATAATCATCCCACTTTAAAGAGGAAGAAACTGAGGTGGAAAAGGTGACACAGGCGGCCCAGTTACACTGTCAGTAACAGAGGAGGGACTCGGGCACAGGCAATTCTGTCCAAGAGCCGCTACACTGTGCATGCATTGCACCCACACGCTCCTCAAAAAAAGCATCTGCAGAGGTCCCCAAGGTAAAGCTCTTAGAATCCACACCAGAGAGGTCCTCAGTGACCCAAAGCTGTGTAGCAGCCAGTGGCAAAGCCAGAACACGAATTCCTGTGAATGGTCCACGCCCTTCTCCAGCTATACCCTGGCTTTCGCTCTTCGAAATACATAAAACTGGGCATTTTCAGGGACTGTCTTATTTTTTTTTCCAAAAGAATACATACTCTACAACCCCCTCAAAGAATTCTGTTGATTTTCGTCAGACTCTGGGTACTTCCTACTTCTCCATGTGACTTAGTAACTATCCGAACAAAGAAAAGAGAGACAGAGAGAAAGGAAATTCTCAAAATATAAATTCTATGACAATGCGGAAAATGAAAATTTAAATACAAATTTTCTTTTTTTTTTTAATGGACACACTCCTCCATTTCTTCTTCTTTTCTTTTTTTCTTTTCTTTTTTAGATTTTATTTATTTATTTTTAGAGAGAGCAGAAAGGAGGTGGAAAGGAGGGAGAAAGGGAGAGAAACATGATGTGTGAGAGAAACAGTAATCAGTTGCCTCTTTCATGCTCCCAACTGGGGACCTGGCCCATAACCCAGGCATGTGCCTGATGGGAATCGAACCGGCAACCTTTCGGTCCACAGGCTGTCACTCAGTCCACTGAGCCATACTAGCCAGGGCACAAATACAAATTTTCTTATGTATGCATAATAAAAGTTCATGTTTATTAAGACCCTAAGATATGCTGAGCACATTAACTGCATTTTCTAATTTAATCCTCACACCAACCCTTGTATATAGATGCCAGTATTATCCCATTTTAGAGATGAGGAGACTGAGAGTCAGAGAGGTGAAGGAACTCATCTAAGCCTGAAAGGTTGTCAGTGGTGGGGCGGGGGATTCAGAATTAGGCCTATCAGACCTCAGCACCCACACTCCTAACTCCACGCTCTGTTACCTCCAACGCACGCTCTCCTCTGTACTTCTGCTCAAGCCAGCCCCCCACTCCTGAATGCTTTCCCTCTCTCCAAATCCTAATTATGTTCTAAAGCACCAGTTCCCTGCCACACCTTCGACTCTTTATACCAGGACACAGGCATCAAAATCACCCAGGAGGGCAGGCTAAAATGTAGGTTCCTGTACCACACCCCTAATCCAATGAATTATAATCTAGGAGAATGGTGTTCAACTCTGCATTTTAACAAGGTCACTGGGGGATTCTGAAGCTCACTAAGGTTCGAGGGGGCCATTTTGCACTACCCTGCCTGAAACTTGCATAACTAATCACAGGTTGAGCCGGGGGCACTTGGAGTCTGGCAAGGGCTGCACCAGCCCCAAGCAAGCTGGGTCACAAAGACAGCTGCCTGACATTTCTCATACAAGCAAGCCTGTAAATGTTTATTGGGCTCTTAGGTTAGCCAGCCAAAGCTAGGTTATCCATAATGTGGCTTGACTATGGAACTAGCTAAGCCTTGGTACTAATAACTAAAGAAACATTAGGCACAGAACACAGAGAGAGAATACGGGGGTTCATGTTGACTCCATATTTACAAGTTAAAGAGTATTCATACCCTTTTGACATTTCCACTTCAAACATATAAATGTTCAAGAAAAGTAAATGGATACTGGAGATTTACATCAAGCTTTGTAAGAAGCCGCTTCTAAAAGCCAGGTGGCTAATGCAAATTAGAATACATTGTGATCCTCTTCTAAATAACAAGGAGGAGCAGAAAAGACACATTTTCAATAACACTTATGAAACATTGATTTCCCTTTCTTTCTAACCCAGGGATCTTCCATTCACTCCAGAAATCCCACCCTAAATAGAAACATGATTAACAATGATGATTTGGTGACAGGTGTATTTAGAGTAAAGCAGCTCCTTCATCAGCATTAATGAATATTTATTGAGCACCTACTATGTATGGAGCATACAGTGAAATAGAGGTTTGAAAAATATTTAGGTTTACACCATGGAGACCTAAGATGACAGTATCTGAAAGAATGATTAAGCTGAGTCCCGGATCAGATCTGGAACATTCAAGGCACATTTACACCCAGTCTGACCAAAGGAATCATAAAGACAAGGGAACGTAAGTTTTCCTCAGCAGCCCCGTCAACTAGCAGGGTCCGGTGAGCAGGGGCTGCCTTCCCCGGCCGCCCCGCTATTTATCCAGAGCAAGCAGGGCTGAACCGACGGTTCTCCGACCCCGTCATCAACTCCAGATAATTTGAGGGGGAAAAAATACATGCATCCTCTACTTCATTGTGTTTAGTGCCTGCTAAAAATGCATATTATTAAAGGTACCATAAATTCAATATTATCTTAACTCATACTTTATTATTAAGCACAGCAGTATGGATGAAAAAGAGGCCACATACAAAACCTGACAAGCTCGGGAGAGGCCTGCATGGTGGCCTTACAAACTCAAGAGATCAAAAATAGGATGGTCTGAATTTAAAACTTCCTAGTTAAAAGGGATTCATGGTGGGTAGTCATGAATCAGCTAGGCCAGTATTATTTTTGCCTAACATGGGTCACTCTTCACTCTTATCGAGGTCGGTCTTTTTGCATCTAGCATAACATGCCTGATGACATGTCTTTGGAGTAACAAAGTAATTTCCTTTTTTCCAGACCCCTCAAAGTACAAGCACCAGACGGGAGACCACAAATCCCCCCATTGTTATTGCTGATGGTTAAGTATCCTGTACCCACCTGTGTGAAAATATGTGACTATTCGTTTTACTTTTTATCATCAATCCCAGAGGTTTTCCCACTTTGCTTTCTCCCACCTCCCTAAGCTATCACCAATGAATTACATGTAATGCCCTTACATCTTCCCTTTGATTCTGATCTATAAAGTAAGTAGCAAAACTGCCATTTTCTGGAGCATGTACTCAATCCGTTGAGATTTTGCTTTCTGGCAATTGTCAGCTTGGCTCAAATAAACTCATAAAAATTCTTACAGGTTTGGATGTTTCTTACGTTGACAGCAGTTTCTACATATACGTAAAAAGTAGTTAAATCCTCTCCTTTATTCAGTCTACAGACAATGCTTGGAACACTGGGGGATTTGAAGATCCCTTTAATCATTTCAAGGGCCCAGAGCGAGCAGAGATTTGAGTCCGGGGGGCTGAGATTTGTGGCCCCAGCCTGTTATCTCAAGGGATTTTCGCCCCGGGCTCTTCTCCTTAACTAGGCTGTGGAGAGAGAGCCCCAGTGCCCGTTGAAACAAGGCCAAATCTGTTAGGAAATGGGAAGGCTCGCCGCAAATACTGGGCTCCTGCACTTTCTTTACAGCAACATTTTCAAGCTGTCAGGGTCTTCACCACGTTTATCACTGGGGACGGAGCCTGGACTGTCTCAGAGCAGCTACTTCATTCTCTGTGAAGATCTGATTTCACCCCAGAGGACGCCCTGACTGGCATAAAACGTGGTGAGTAGAAAAGGACGAGGCCAGAAAGCATTGTCAAGCAGGTCATTAATGTCCAATTCTCTCCAAGGAGGGCAAGCATTGTCCTTAGGAATAGTTACACTGTGAAACTGTAGGCAACAGAGAAGTGGATTAAAGTAGATCATCCCTAAGGTTTATTCCTCAAAATCCTCAGAAGTCAAACATGATTTCAACTTGAGGTCATCCACCAAGCATGAAGGTTGTGGATAACAGTATTATTAATATTCCATAAATTCTTTATATAGTACTCAGTGGAAAATCATCATTTGTAATATTTATCTGGTGCTTGAATGAGAACATGCGATAATATGACAATTCAATTTTCTACTTTGACATTTCAAATATGACCAAGTCATTATAATCAATCAGTAATACATTTATCATCTACATGAAGCCAATTATGCGCCAATAATCAGTGAAATTTCGAACTTGTAACCTAGACCCCTGTGCCGTGGTGACAGTGAAGGTGGAGACATTTGCTATAATTGTGCTGTTATTGCCTCTAAGAAAATGTTTTATACCTGAAAGGGCAGGCAGCGCTTTTAAAACCGCAATTCCAGTCTGGTTCTTTATTACAAATTGCCTTTTGAATCATAAGCTTTTTAGAAGGGCAACAGGAGATGCAGTCATCAGAACACAGCGTGAGTATATGCCTCTGGAATCAGATAAACTGTGGTTCAAATCCTGGTTGTGCATTTATTAACGGAGTAACCTCAGCCAAGAAATTTAAGCCCTCTAAGCTCCAGTTTGCCCTGCTGTAAAAGGGATGGTCATAATTGCCTTGCAAGGTTGTGTAAGGGTTCACCACAATGTAGGCACGGGGTGCCCTACAAAACACAGGAGCTATCATTACAACCAAAAGAACATAACCAAACTTTAGGTCATGTTTTTAAAAGAATAATTGTTGAGACAAGAGAAGCATTTAAAGCATAGCATTCATTCTAATCAAGTGTCTTTAAAATATTCTGATTGCTAGACAACAATTATATGTACTATTTTAATAATACCATAAAATGGTCGTACTTTGTTCTTTGTTTATTGCGTTCTAAAATCCCATGTTAGAATTATAGGCATATAAACTGGGGTTATTAAGAATGCCTGCAGAAGGCACTTACTGATGCATCATTTAGCCCGAGTCTTGTGTTTGGAAGAGAGAAATCCAAATGGCTGCTTCTTTCAAGTGTCACCCAGACACATAGTGTTCATTTGAGATCCTCTAAATAGCATACATGTGTACATTTTAACTTGGCTTTCCACAGTCCCTGCTAGGAATTTTTCTTCCCCTATGAGACAGTGAAGAATACTGCCTGGGACCAGCATAGACTTAGAGATAACCAATACGTGTGGGATGTGTCGCTCTAGGAAGCTTCCCATGAACCTCTCCTCTGGTCCCAGATAGTTGACCTCAGGCCTCCTGGAGCTACAGTTATTGCCAGGGAGCCTTGAGTCAGTACGAGCACAATAATTCACCGTGTGCAGAATATATAAAGCACATCATCACTAGGGGTCTGAGTTCTAGTTACCTATTGTGTAACAACCCCTCCCCCCAAAACATAGAGGCTTAAAAAACATGACTCTCTCTCATAATCCCCTGGCTTGACTGGTGGTTCCACTTCCCATGGTGTCTGCTGGGTACCAGGATGGCTCCTGCCATCTGCGGATTCAGCTGGGCTGGAACATCCAGGATGGCTCGCTTACAGGATCGCTGCCTGTTGCTGGCAGGGAGCTCAGGTGAGGCTGTCAACCAAAACCCCGACACGTGGAATCTCCACGTAGAAGGAGCTTCTTACCGTTTGGTGGCAAGGCTGCAAAAGGCAGCCCTCAAAAAAAGCAGAATTCCCAAGAGCCAGATGGAAGCAGCAAGACTTCTAATGACCATGCCTTGGAAGCCACCAGTGTCATTTCCACCTCACTCTCTTGGTCTACCAACTCGCAAGGCTGGCCTGTGAGGGCAGGGTAATTAGACTTCACTTCTCGATGGGAGTGCTGCCACTTTTCTCAAGTGATTTTCAATGTGTAATTGATAAAGTGCAAATTTATTGAAGGATATTTTGAATTCCTAATAAATTTTAGTCATCAAGTAATTTTTTAATCAACTTATAAAAACATATAACCAATCTACCAAGATGATTAAGAATTTAAGCTTTGTAGCCACTTTCCTAGCACTGTGAGACCATACTGCATGATTAAAAAGTTGGACATCGGTGCCTACTTTTGATTGATTTAGGACCAAAAGGGGAAACTGTGGACAAAAAAAAAAGGAGGGGTTCTATGAAAAGTAACCTCACAGGGTGATCTGATGATAAATTCCTAACTGGGCAGGTCAGGGTGGGTAGTTGAGCCCCAGGGATATAGCTTCTTTAGTAAAGGGCTTATTTTGCTTCAGGCAAGCTCTGTCCATTGTTTCTGTGCATCTAGTTAACAGACCTTTGAAATGAGCTGTAACCACTGTCAAGATAGCACACAATCCTGTTAACACCCCTGTAACCCAATCCCACCCTTTTTTTTTCACCTCCATATAAACTTTCTTACTTTCTGTCCCCAATTTTAAATGCATAAAAGAAGTTGCAAAACTGTTACTCTCTGAAGATCTTACTCCGAAGCATGTGCTATCATTTTGGCTCAAAGAAACTTTTATTAAAAAGTTTTTTAAAAACTTTGCAGTAAGACAGGTCTGAATTTAAATCCTTATATCTACCGGTATAACACTGAGAAAATGACTAAGCCTCAATTTCTCTACCTCTCAATTGGCTATAGGAATGAACTTCCCAGAGCAGCTCCAAAGGCTGCATTAAAAAGTATGTGGCCAAAGCTTAGCACCCCAAAAATTTGCCTTGTTGTTATTGTAATGCCAGAAGGCAGTGCCGTAGCTAAACCTCTGTCCTTCTCCATCCCCATCCCCTCCCTCACTTCATCTTATATTGTATTCGAATAGATGCTTTGCTACAACAACTGACACCTTGGCTAGCTGGGAAGTGTCCATAACTAGAAACTCACTAGAAAGATGTATTTTAACATTTGTTCATAAAAAAAAATATTAATGACAAAAAATTTAGGGGCAACATTGTCAATGGAAGAAAAAAACTGAAAAACATAGCCCTGTCATGATCAAATACCCTTTTTTATTTGTTTTAATATTTTAATGTTTATGCTATTACAGTTGCCCCACTTTTCCCCCTTCGCCTCCCTCCACCCAGCCCACCCCCCACTGCCATAATTAGCACCCGCACTGTTGTCCGTTTCCGTGAGTCCTTCATATATCTTCTTTGACTAATCCCTTCGAAAAACAGTCCTTAAAAGCTCACTAACGTAAAAGCCCTCCTGACAAGCCAGGAGCCAACTCCTACATATTACTCACACATGGTACATTAGTTCTGGCCCACTGCCACATTTCTTGAGACAAAACTGACCAAGAGGCAGAAGTGAGCTCCATGCATAGGGCATCAAAGGTGGTCCCTGAGTGCACAGTGGGCCAAGGGAAGCAGGGGTAGCCGGGGCTGCAGGCCGAAGCAGGGCTTGTAACTGGGAGCCAAAAGAACTGAATCCAGCCTATGTGGCTAGGATAACAGAGCACGTTATATAAATGAGAGGCAGGAAGTCCTCAAAAAGAATTCTAGTGACCTCCTTGGGAATGTTGCTCTTACTGCCTGTTCCAAGCAACTCTTCCCAACCTGGAGGGCAGCACTGTGCAGTGTGGCTTCTGACCCAAGCTTAGTCCAATCAAGTCCAAGTTTAGCCCAGCCAAGTTCATGGTGAACCAAGAGCTCACTGCAGATTTTAAAGTGGAAATTTTGCTCAATTCAAATATTTTATTGGAAGGAAGGGAGCTCTCCGGCCCTGAACTATGCAAGCGACTATCTTATGAAGAGGAGAACTGGCCCAGCGCGCATAAAGTGTGAGGTTTCTCTCCCGTATTCTGAAGCTAACAAGAACTATGCAGAAGAGCCATGCTGCTTTATAAAGTGTTTTAGAAACTCTGCAGGGGAAAATATTTATGGAAGCTAGATGGACAGGGTCTCTCTCTGGGTGGCAATGCTCTGGCATGGCACAGTAAAACAAAGCTCTCTTCGCGTCCCCAAGTAAAGCTTTTTTAAAGGTTGTGAGAAGGGTCTGCCTACTTCTCTGTACTGTAGTCAATCTTGTTGTACATTAAAACCCAAGCGGATAAGGCCTTTTCAGTAATGGTTTTCTCCCAGTTCTTGAACGAAACCTACAACTTCACCAGCTACCCATATTCCTTGGTACCAAGTTTGATGCTCTGTATTAAGGTTGTTGAACAAGGGATTTATAGGCAATGCTTATAGCATTTATTAGCCACTGAAAACAGACTCATGCTAAGACTTTCACATCTTATTACAGTACTCGTTGCACTATTGAGAAGAAAACTCTTAGAAGCTAACCCTTTTTTAACTTACAAGCTAGAAGCCAGAGCCATCATTCAACATTCCTGGTGGTGCCTTTCCCCTTCTGTGTGTGCCCCCAAACAAGAAACAGCTTGCTAGGAATGCTAAGCTCCTTTGAGAAGTTCTCCAATACACATAGTCACAGAACCACCTAGCCACTACTTTGATGTGAATTTCTTATATATTTTTGTTTAAACTCAAGAGATTGTAGTTGGATGACTGGGTGGTTCAAATGAATCTTGTTTTTTGCCCCCTGTCCCCACCCAGGGAGGCGTTTTTCCAAAAATTCTCATTGGCCAGACTATACTGTCATTCAAAAGAAGGGCCTACCTCCATAATCCTTCATAGAAGCCCGCCAATAATTCATGGATGATACTCAAATGGTTGCCCCACACCTTCAGGCAGCCATATATTACTTAAAACCATTATATCAGTGAAAACTCAGTTTATATGTCATAGAACTAAATTTTGCTGACTACACCCTGCCAACTACATGCATTTAAATGTACATGTAATTGGATGGGAGTTTAGCCAGGCAAAGGTGACAGATCTGCAGCCACCAGGCCATGTGGAATTGACTGTCACTCATTAAAGTTATCCTTAAGATAAAGATTTAAATCTATTTCATTTCCTTGCTCAGGATCTGTAAAGTAAATAGGACTAAGATGTGGGAATTAAAGGAGATATTCTAGCCAAGAGCATTGACAGCTGAAATATAATCTGTGTCTAAGATTTATAATGCTATTGACTTTTCTTTTGCATCATAAATTTCACTACTGACTCTCTGCCTGGGCTTTATTATAATATCATATCATATTAGGGAGATCGGCTTTGCTGGTGCCGAATGAAAATCACTGATATGAAAAAAAAATTACCATTATCAGCTTATCGCCTAATTATATTAGCATCTTTGTATCCTATTATCAACTTTTTGTATATAAAATAACATTTCCTAATGACAGGGATTTCGCTAATGCTATATGAGTGATACTAATATCATTTGTGAGTTCTCATCATGCATATCCTACTTGAAAGCAGAGAATATTTGTTTTCTACACAGACTTCAATAATTGCAAATGGTGTCTGGCAGTTCAAGTAAAAATGATGTTTCATGGAAAGCCTCTCCTCTTGCTTAGCATTGAGGGTCCTTTACAATTTGGCCCCAACTTTCAATTAATAGTATGATGACTCAGAATATGAAGGTGGTTACAGCAGATTTAAAAAAAAAACAAAAAACCCTGCTAACCTACAGAATGCAAAGCAGAATATATCTAAATTTTTTTTATTATCACTCATCCTATTCTCGGAGTCAAATCAGGGTAAAGTTCAGCTGAGTGAACTCTTATCCAAAACCACAAATGTTCTATACCAAGTGTTTGCCAATACTACTGAATAAGAGATTTTTACCTATTTCTTAGCAAATTTGAAACTTTCTTAGATGGGTTGAACACTGATAAGGGAAAAAACAGCATTTCTAAAATTCATTTTTTAGAATGTGATCGAATCATTGGAGTTTGTGGTTCTATCTGCAAGATGCTGAACCAGTCAATCACCTCAGCAATTCACTATGACAACCAGTCAATGCAGTGAGAAAATCAATTTTATCGGCTCATTGAACTGAACCAATGCCTGTGGACACATGCAAATCAATGGCCCTCCATGGCTTCCCATCGCCGCTACAGCAGCTACTTCTCTCTCGCCATGGTGGGTAAGGGTCTCACCCAGCCAAAATTTCCACAAAAGGGGATCCCAGCTTTTTCACGTATTTTTAAGCTCCCCTGGCAGCTGGCACCGAACTATGAGACACTTGCTAGGCAGCACCAAATACGTGTCCCGGCCAACACCAGCCCAGGGCCCCGGAGAGCAGGCTGGGCTGCTTGATGAGCTCTTTGGCTGCCCTGCTCATTCCTTTTAGAATTCAGGGTTTGATTTCGACCCCAATGTGTCACAGACTGACAGAACAGCTTTTCTTCAGCATTTCTTCCAGGCCCTCACGATAGAGTCATGTACCTTCAGGGCCAGAAATGAAATTCCAGAATTCCTACAGTGGTTAAATAGCTTTACTTTGTGAACCCTCCCTATGTGTCACTAGCTGAAATGTGAGTCCTTGAAATGGAGCAGCCAGGTGTTTATAACCCATGCAGTGAATGGCAGATCACAGGGTGCATCAAACATTGAATGACTGCCCTGGTTGGGGCGGTTCAGTGGACTGAGCACCGGCCTGTGAATGGAAAGGTCGCCAGTTCAGTTCCCAGTCAGGGCACATGCCTGGGTTGCAGGCCAGGTCCCCAGTTGGGGACGTGTGAGAGGTAACCAATCAATGTATCTCTCATGCATTGATGTTTCCCTCCCTCTTTTTCTCCCTCCTTCCCCCTCACTCTACAAGTAAATAAATAAAATTTTTTTAAAAATTGAATGACTGGATTAATTATTTAATTAAAAGCAATGGTTCTCAAACTTTAATTGGCATTTTTTTTAGTCGCCTGAAATTGTTTTTTTTTAAATATGGATTCTTACACTCCACTCCCCCCCCAAAAAACTCAAGTTACCCTAGATGGGGTACAGGTATCTAAATTTTAACAAGCAGCCCAAGTGTCATGCTTTGATTCAAAGTATCAGTTGTTTTCCATGGGCCTGACTCATCTCTTCCTCTGAAAAAACTACGTAAATGTTTGCTATAAGAAAAATGTTGTAAGCTGACCCATTTCTGTAGCAAGTTTCTATTTCTGCTGTTGTTTTGATCCCTCATTTATTTAAGACTAGGAGAATGAATGGTCAAGCATTTAAAACATATTTCCGGCTCTTAGCTTCCAGGGGAATTAGGTGAGAAGGCATCCCTGGTGAAATGTGTGAAAACATTTTCACCCGGAATACCTGAGTTTCCCCTCACTTGGCGTTTCTGCGTTACCTGAGCCTCAGTATATTTCCAAGCACCCAGGAGCAGTGGGGAAGAAAGAAAAAGCAGATCCCCAGCAATTCCCACCATTAAGGAGAGGTGAGAAGAGTCGCAGAGAAGCCTAATTAGGCTGTCAGATTAAAGAAGAAAGTACAAGAAAGCCAGCTTCTTGGAAAGCTACATAGAAGCTTAACAACATGGAGCAGGTGAGGAGGTTAAAAATGTCAAATCTCTGAAGATTTCTCAGCTTCTCCTCGCAAGGGGATGTGCACCCTGCTCTGTGTTCCTGTTCTGAAGTGGGTAAGCCTCTATGACAGCGCTTTTCACAGCAGAGTGAACTTAATGGCGCCCTGTACGGCGGGGCGGTAAGCTCCTTCGGGGTAATGCCTGTGATTGCCAGTGCCATGGTTAAGAGCTTGTTTTGGAGTCAGACCCCAAACTCAAATCCAGATCTACCACTGACTGACTGTGTAAGCTTGGCAACTTATCCTCTGAACCTCAACTTCCTCATCTGAAAAGTGGACACAATAATGACTTTCCTGGTGGAATGGGTGCATGAATTAAGTGAGATAACCCATGAAAGTGCTTAGCAGACTTGATTGTAAGCATCCGATAAATGTTAGCTTGTGTAAATTATGATTCATTTTGGGTCCCCAGTACAACTTGTGATAAATGGAATGCAAAGGAGGACCTCTGATACCCATCCTACCACAGCCAACCTCTACCTCCAGCTGGGCTCTGAGGAAGACAAAGTCAAGGCCAGTCAAATGTTCACTGCTCATCACTCTAAGTACTTGACATAAACGTTACATGAAATGCCTAACCCTCCTGTCCCTGGACCAAAAATTCCAAGAGACTTCCATGGCCTCTTCCTCTGGGTCTACCCTTTGAACTTAGCTCTTGAAAAGTTCTCACTCCTTGGAAAGATATTCAGAAAAAGGATGTCAATGAAGAGAGCACCAGGACAAAGGCCATCCTTAAACCATCCCCCTGGAGAGAGTGAGCCCCTGCCTTGGCTTGCCAGGGTCAATCCTGGTATAATCACTAAGAAGACACCCTCTCTCGTGTGCGTCCTGCTGTGGTTGTCCAGCCCCTAGGCTTTGGGGAGCCAGAGTCCCTCCCAGTCCCATGCACACACCGGAAGCAGACAGAGCCTGTCTCGTGACCCCATCTTCGGGGGCTAACAGGGAAGAGAAGCAATCAGGGAGGAAAAAACCTCCCAAGACATACATTACTGGCCCACCTCCATCCCGAAGGCCCTGCCCCTGAGCCTTGCAGCCCAGGTATACCCCTGGGCACCCCTTCGCTCGAAGTTCTGTCGAAGCCCCACTTCCTCGGGTGGGGGAGCCCAGAGA